>PVJH01008815.1:0-82881 GCA_004026705.1 Nesogale talazaci | reverse complement strand
AAAAAAAACTTTTTTGTTTTTAAGGACAAGCAGTAAAAGAAAAATCATAAAATTAAGGACAGTGTCAGTGATGACATAAAGACTCAGTTCACTGCCATTGAGTTGATGCTGACCCCCAGTGACCCCTGTGGGTTTCTGCGACTACTGTCTCTGTTTACAGGAGTAGGAAGCCAACTTTTCCTCCCTTAGAGTAGCTGGTGGTTTTAAAGGCCCATCATGTGGATTGCAGTCCAGTGAGTAACCACTTTGATCCCAGGGCTCTGACACAAAGATAGGAGGTGTTATTTCAACAACCAACTAACACTTCAGCTAACTCTGAAAGTGTATGTGGGACAATGAGGGTAGAAGTCAGACAACAGCAGATTAGTGTGTTCAGTCTTCAATGTGTGTGTCAGAGGTGGCAGTAGGGATTTTGACTGGAGAGGGAGATTTGGGATGGAGGATAATTTGAATTTGGGCCATTTTTCTTAATATATAAAGCACTCTAAATTTAACTTAAAGGTTATATTAGAGCTAGAATGAACTTTATAATTTTTGTATATACAAAAAAGTGAGATGGAGAGACAAAAGTTGTCCCATTGGGATTAGTTGAGCTCCTAGCTGGACCTGCTGCTCTGATGTCAGTTCTACTTCCCAGGAGCTGTGTGACCTTGGGCAACTCACTTAATCCCTCTATGCCTGAGTTTCCTCATCTATAAAATGTGAGTGATACTTGGATCATATTTTATTGTGACTATTGATACATGTAACATACTTAGCACAATTCCAGGTTCAGAATGTGTTCAGTAAAGAAGAGCTGTTGTGTTCTCTTGTTTAGGCTACCATTCTTTCCAATATGATATTGCCATGTGTCCTGCCTGAACTTGTTTCTCAGAAAAGCCATAATTTTTTACTACAATTTACTGCCTTTTTATTCTGCCACTTTCTCCTTAGACCATTTGATAGGTTTGATCGAGATCGACCCCAGAGAGGACGAGGAGGTGCAAGAGGGGGCATGAGAAACCGAGGGAAAGGCGGTCCTGTGAACAGAATTTTTGATGGTTTCGACCAGAGAGGAAAACGTGAATTCGAAAGATACAGTGGGAATGATAAAATGTAAGTTTCTTTGCAATGCCATTTTCACTTGTATGATTCATATTGTATGACTCTGTTACAAGTTCTTAAGTGTACTTAATAGTAGTAGGTTGTTATTTTTATGGGAGTCTGATCTTTGGACAACTCTTTTGGTAAAAGCCTGTTTAACGGATGTTTTCTTTCTCTAGAGCTGTCAAAACTGAAGATAACACGGATGGTTCTGGACCTTGCAGCTGGGCATGTGGTAAAGACACCAGGTAAGACTCCCTACCGAGAGTGTAGAAACCCACAGTCAAGTGGGGCACTGGATATCTTTTACTTTTCCTGGAAATGATGTCCTCAGGTTGTGCTTAAGGAAAAACTGATTTTAGACTTTGTTTGGTGAGCACTTTTAAAGGACCGCTTTGTCACATTGCAATTAAGTTGTAAATGGCTTTTAAAATGCTAATTTTATCTGATTTTAACTGAACAAATCTGTGGCAGATAACCACATATGCACTTGATACTGCCTGGTATGCCTATGCAATTGATATTTTATTGCTTGGTAGATAGATATAGTGTGTATCCTTCTATAGGTCTTGTGAATCCTTGACTACATCTTGACTTTATAAATTAATTTATGGGTTGAAGCCCAAGGTCAGGGTTTACCTGTGTTTTAAATTTGACTTCCTAGTGGCAGTTTTGTGTGTCAGAGTCATCCCACTCTGGGTCAATTCATAGCTACGAAAACTGCTTGCCAGATTTTAGGAAACAAACACCGTAGGGCCCTGACAGTGAATGATGCCTGCAAAGGACAGGCTGCAGGCAGGACAGACTTTCTGGAGTATGAAGACTTAGAGGCTTCACTTTTATGTTTCTCTGTAGGAAAAATGTAATGTAATTCAATTATCATGTACTTTAGTAGTTCAATCATCTTAAGAGTTGTGAGGAATACTAAATTTGTTGATTTGATTAATGGTGGGTGAGTATATGCCAAATATTTTTGCCATTTCAACATTTTTACACATACAATTCAGTGACTAATTACTTTATTTATGAACAACCATCACCACTGTCTGTTTTTAAATATCGTCACCACCCTTAGCAGGCTCAGTGCTCCCAAGCTGTAAATCTGTTTCCATCCAGTCCACCCTGGTTAAGCACTGATAATTTTTGATCTCTGTACTTATGCCTATGCTATACATTTCATATAAGTGGGATCAGATAATGTTTGTCCTACTGTGACTACATTTCTTAGTGTAATGCTTTCTAGGTCAGTCCGTGTCATAGCATGTATTCTCTTTACTGATGAGTGATAGTGGGAGAAAGACTGAGTTTTCTATTCCACTAACAGTTACAGACTCAGAATCACACACACAGCTATATATACAAATTTTATATATACATAAAATAGTACAAACACTTTCTAAAGCAGATGAAGTGTACTATCATACTTAATTGTACTACCACCCCATTTCTGTTTCATTTGTATCTAAAACCTTACTTTAAAGGGCCCACATTGAACTTGGAAGGCTCTCCTGGTGGGCTTTCATATCCCAAAGAGAAAATGACTCTCACCATGTAGCACACATTTTCAGTTGTTTTGTGAGTTATAAAATAAAAAATCTTAGATGGTAATGATTTTCAAATGACAGATTTTCTTAGAATGATATTTACTACAAGAAAAAAAAAACAGGTGAATCTAACACAGTAATTTGTTTATACCTGCTGAGGAGCAAGTGCTATGCTATCCTTTTAAGAGTGAGAGTTATGGGGCTGAGCCCTGGTGGCATAGTGGTTGTGCGCGGGACTGCGGCCTACTGGGATGGAGGTTCAATTCCAGCAGTAGGGCTGAGCCTCCTACTCCTACCACCAGAGAGCAGTGATGCCCAAAACAACAAACAAACAAACAAACAAAAAAGAGTGAGAGTTATGTTTGAACACATTGGTGGTGATCATTGGATTTATGAAGAAGATACTTTCAAATTGGTTTTCTTCAGCAGTTTGATGGTGAGGGTGTTGAAAGTTGAAGTTTTTCCCATCTGTAAGCTTAAAAGGTCTATCCTGTTAGTGATTGAAGTAGAGAACCATGAAAACCTTTACAAAAAATGCAGTCTTCCAGTTTTTTATTGTGCAAGATAATTTTGTGTTATTAATCATAATTAGAATCTGCTCTCAGGTTTGGTTAAATGTGAACTCTGATTAAATTTAAATAAGGAATCAGAGAAGAAGCTTTGATGGTGCAGTGGGGATCAATGAGGGACTGCTAACCAGTCAGCAGCTGGAATGAAGCCATCTTTCTGTAAAAATGTGTAGTCGGGGAATCGCCAGAGACCAATTTCACTTTTTCCTGAAGGGCCGGTATAAGTTGGAATGGACTCGATGACAGTGGTTAGTGACAGAAGGTTTGATGTGCATCGCATCATTTTTGTGGGAAACATAGTTGTACAATCAGCCATTGTCCATGTGAGGTATATTAGAAATCAAAATACAGGCATGGATCCTGGGGCATCCTTCTTGTAAACCCAGCCTTGAGATATACTCTCTATGATATAATACAGTCTGCCAAATTTTATTAATGCTGCTAATTTTGATACTTAATTATCTTTTTGTTTGGAAAACTAAATTTTCTCTGTAAACCACTCAAATCACAATAAAAACTTTTAAAAATGTATTTTCTAGGTTTGGATCTATGGTAAGCACATAGCTATAAGTAAGCTCACTAGTTATGTTTGTTCATAATATAATTTAGACTAAAAGAAGAGATCTTTGATGCCATTATTAAAATGAATTGTCAAATGTGAGAGATGCTGGTTTTATGTTCTTTTTGTTTTGAGATACTTCTCCCTTTCTTTTCCTAGACCTTCATAACTTTTTTATGATTAATTGTTGGAAAGCTGTGACCACTCAGTAAACCTATTTTTTTTTTTACCCTATAGGTTAATTAACAGAATCTAAAAGTAATCAGAAAGTTTGAATAATGTAGTATTGCAGCTGGGTTTGCTGGGGGCAGGTACTAAGTGCTAAACAAAAACTGTACCATCCCATTCCCCCCCCCCCACACACTTGTTAAGTGGCTGATGCACAGATGCTGAGCAGCCATCCATGTTTCAAGCCCCAAGTTCTTTTGATGTGGGATTTTTTTTGTTTAGTTTATAATTAGTAAAGTTTATTCAAATTTTGTGTTGAAAACTGAATTTTAAAAGAACATTGGTTACAATACTTTTGAGTTTAGAATATACATATATAAATTATCTAGATGTAAAAAATATATGCTCTTATTGCAGTTCAATTTATAATTGTTATTTAAAAAAATAGTACTCCCTTTCCATCTGGTTCTCCGATCACCCAGCGGAGGGTGCTAGCAGCTCAGGCAACCTTGCTTTGGGAAAGCGTGTTGTGGCCTGCAGGCACGTGCCCTCCCTAGCCACACAGCCCAGAAAGGCAGGTCAGCTGTGCCAAAAGGCAGGCGAAAGAAGAGCCTGAGCCAGAGGAGAGCTTTGAGGTTGTCGGTGAAACCTGCAACTTCTAGAGTGGAGACAAAGCCAAAAGAGGCAACAGGAAAGGATAGATCTTCAGACCAGAAAAATGCAGGCAAAAGATAAGAGCGAACAAAGGGAAAACAGGCAGAACTGGCTTGCCTGAATTGAAGCAGGAGAAAAGGCAGCCAAGTCTGAATTATGTTTATCTGCCCTGTGTCTCCCTTTGTGTACAATCCAGAAGAATATTTCTATCAACTGTTTTGTAAGTGCAAGTTTTTCAGGAGCTCTAAAAACAGTTATAAAAAGAAACTTTTTAAAGTGTAAATGCCTTTTAAAAATGAAATGATTTATTATTGTTTATTTCTTTGGTGCAACCAGAAAATAGTGCGTTGTTGGATCGTGGAAAAATCTGACTTTCTTGTGTGTTGGCTTAACGTCCCATAGGTTGGTGCCAGTTTTTGTATTTTTAATGGCACTTTGGAGTCACCATCATGTATTTGTATGATTTTAAAAATTTAAATTTGGGGCTGAGCCCCGGTGGCGTAGTGGTTGATTGTGGGACTACGGCCCACTGGGTTGGCAGTTCAAATCCAGCAGCAGCTCTCCAGGAGCAAGATTGGGCCTCCCACTCTCACCAGAGGGCAGTAATGCCTAAAAAAACATAAATTCTGCTTCATATTGCTAATAAACTTGCATTAAAAACTATTACTTCATCATGGATCTCTTATCAGAACTCTGTCTTCTGTAACATCTTTGGTCATGGTAGTGTAGTTTTCCCAATAACTTTGTTATGTGTTTTACATGGTTGAGAATCTGAGTTGATAGTGTGTGTGATATTAAATTGTGAACTAGTGGGACTTATCAGCTTTTGAAGATACTGTTACTTGATAGTCTCTTAAGAACAATTAAGGATTTCTCTTAAGATATTTAAAGCTGGAAGTTCACTGGAATTTAGAATATACAAATTGTTCACAATATCTTTATACTGAGTCTCAAAACAACCAATAAAGTGCCGTTTTCCAAAGAGATAAATAAAAATACAGGAGTACTGCTTGTGTAGTAAGCTATGTTTGTGCTGTTAACCTCAAGGTCAATGGTTCAAAATCAACAGTTGCTCCATAGGAAAAAGATGAAGTTATCTACTCCTATAAACATTTAAAGTCTTGAAAAAACTATCCCAAAGGGAAAGATTTACTCTGTCTGATAATGAGTTTGGTTTGGTTTTGAGTTAATATTTATTTACTTTAAAATCATTTCACTGGGGGCTATTACATCTCTCCTCACAATCCATACATCTATCCATGTGTCAAGCACATCTCTATATATGTTCCCATCATTGTTTCAAAACATTTTATTTCTATTTAAGCCCTTGATATCAGCTCATTTCACCCCCTTCCCCACCCTCCCTCATGAAACTTTGATAATTTATAAATTACTATTTTTTTCATGTCTTCTATGAACCACTGTCTCCCTTCACCCACTTTTCTGTTGTTTATTCCCCTGGGAGGGGGTTATATGTTGATCATGTGATTGGTTCCCCCTCTCTCCCCCCATAATCCCGTTACCCTCCTGATAATGCTCCCCTCATTATTGATCCTGAGGGGGGTTCTGTCCTGAATTCCTTGTGTTTCCATATGTATAACAACATACATGCTCTGGTCTAGCCAGATTTTATTTATTTATTTATTATTATTTTTTTTTAGGCATCACTGCCCTGGTGGTGGGAGTAGGAGGCCCAGCCTTTGCTCCTGTGAGCGGGAATTGAACCTCCATCCCAGTGGGGCGCAGTCCTGTGCACAACCACTACGCCACCGGGGCTCAGCCCTCTAGCCAGATTTTAAGGTAGAATTGGGGTCATGATAGTGAGTGGATGCGAGAGTTTTAAAGAACTGGAGGAAAGTTGTTAGTTTCATAGGTGGTCTGGTCGTCTGACTGGCTCATCCCTTGTGACCGTTCTGTGAGGGAGTGTCCAATTGTCTGCAGATGGGCTTTGGTTCTTCACTCCACCCACCCCCTCATTCACATCAATATATTTGTTCGGGTTTTTGGATGTCTAATACCTGATCCCATCAATACCTCATGATCACATAGGCTGGTTTGCTTCTTCCATGTGGACTTTGTTACTTGTAGCTATATGGCAGCTTGTTTATCTTCAAGCCTTAGAGACCCCAGATGGTATATCTTTTGATAGCTGGGCACCATCAGCTTTCTTCACCACATTTGCTTATGCACCCACTTTGTCTTCAGTGATGGTGTCACAAAGGTGAGCCTCATTGGAATGCCAGGATAATAGAAAAAAATGTTCTTGTATTGAGAGAGTACTTGAATAGAAGCCCAATATCCCTCTGCTACCTTAATACTAAGTCTATAACTATATGCATGCAGATCTCTTTCCCCATCATCATAATATATAAATATATTTACATATGGACATGTTTGTATTTAGACCTGTATAAATGCCCTTTACCTCCTAGTTTTTTCCCTCTATTTCCTTTTACTTTCCTCTTGTCCCACTATCATGTATGATCTTCATTTGGGTTTTATTAATTCCTCTTGGCTACAGTGCACTTGATCAAACTCCACCTGTCATCCTATGCCCTTCTTGCCATTGATTTTAGATCACTTGTTCTCTTGTCCCTGAGTTTGTTGACCCCCGCTTTCCTTTCCCCTCCCTCCCATGTACCCCTGAAACCATGGGTTCTATGGATCCCGTTGTTTTCTCCTATGGATTGTTCTGCCTACCTAATCTAGATAGACATAAAAAACAATAATCAGAAAACAAAGAAAAAGAAAACAAAACACAAAACAACAACAAATAAAAGCCTATAGATAGTTTCAGGTTTGTTCGTTGATCTTTATGAGTGTTTTTGATCAAGTCTGATGGGATGCCACACGCTGGCCCCAAAGCCCATTTTTGGTATTCCTTGGGGACTTCATTGCCTTGCACCCCTTATCTTTGTTTGTTTGTTTGTTTTGGGGGGCATCACTGCCCTCTGGTGGGAGTGGGAGGCCCAGTCTTGCTCCTAGAGAGCTGCTGCTGGATTTGGACCACCAAGCCAGTGGGCTGCAGTCCTGCACTCAACCACTACGCCACTGGGGCTCAGCCCCCTTACACCCCTTATCTTTAAGACTCTTATTGAAATCTTTTTCTGAACTTTGAAAAAGTAGCTAGACTATATAAAATGCTTGTGACAGATACATTTATATTGACTATAGAATATTATTGAAAATGAAATTTTTTTGCTTTTTTTTTTTTAAGTAATGAGCTGATAGAATCCATTTACCATGAAATGGAAATGGAAAAATTAAGGTCATGAATATTATAATTCAGTTGTCATTCATGTGATTTTTAATTTGGAGATTGTGTATTTCCAGAAATCAGTGCTTGTTTCAAAGCCTTGGTTTTCTGAACTAATTATAACCTGATTTGTAATCATATACACCATTTTAATAGGATCTGTTTCTTAACATTTTATAACAATTTGACATAACATATTCTTACTGATAATGTCATTTAAAACTTGTGGTATAAGAATTTTTATGGTTTTAGGTTTTTGAATTTCCTGTGATAATAAGTATTTTCAACAGTTTACAACCCACATTTTATTTTAGACCACTCATGAAAACTGCTATTTCTCAAATTATTTTTCAATTTTTGAGAAATAATTTATATATGAAGAAGCATCTTCATTTTGTGTGTACATGTGTGCTATATATAGTTTGTTGAAGGATACTTAAGCAGTGGTTGTGCGCGGGACTGCAGCCCACAGGGTTGATGGTTCAAATCCAGCACCAGCTATCCAGGAGCAAGGCTGGGCTTCCTACTCTCACCAGGGCAGTGATGCGAGGAAAAAAAAAAGAAACATGATGTTAAAATGTGTTTTCTTCTGTATTAAATAGATGCAGGCATTAATGTGAACATATTTGTCTGACGGGAACGTTCTTGCATTTTTGCAGTAATGTGGAACAGATGACACTATTGGAAGAGACTATGGCAGTGGAGGAGCCCCAGGGCAGCCAGGAAGAGGAATCACCAGCCAAGTAGGAACTTTTGCATACTTTTTCTGTGGGTTATTAAAAAAGAAATACTTTTCCTTAAGTGTTTCTGGAAATGCTTCGTAGAATCAAAGTGTAAATCCTTTCATGTATCACGGGAGATTGAAAGACACAAATGGTTAAGTGCTTGGACTGCAACCAAAAGGTGCCTTGACGAAAAGACCCACAAGCTACTTACTCAGTTATTGTTAACTCTTATGGAGTTTTTCTACTCTCTACACAAATGATCACTATGAATTGGAACCAATCCAATGGTAAGGTTTTTTTTTTTAATTATTATTATTTCTTTGTTTTGGTATAGTGCATATGATCTTACTAATGTATTAAAAACTAATTGGTTGTTATATTGCTGTTAGGTGTCATCAAATTGGTTCCAACTCACAGCGGCCCCATGCACAGTGTTAGGGACACTGTCCAGTCCTGCTCCGTCCTTCAGTTGCACTTCTTCCAATCCATTTGTTTGTTGTTCTGGCAATCCATGGTATTGTTCTATATTCTTTGCCAACACTGTAATTCAAATGCATCGATCATTAATGATGAATTCATGCACTAAATGCAAGTATTTTCTCTGCTCACAAGTAGCTTGTCTGAACCTCTGCACCATCTTGCCTTTCATGTGGGAAGGGAGAGACAGAAAAGGCAACAGAGAATTTATTTAGGATTTTGTTTCTTAGAGAATTATGTAGAAAGCTGCCTCACCTTTGTCCCGTGGAATGATTGGTGGTTTAAGACTACTAATCTTGTCATTTTTTTTCTCAATGATTTTATTGGGGGCTCTTGCAGCTCTTGTAACATTCAATAGATCATTTATAGTAAACATTTGTACATATATTGCCATATTCAGTTCCAAATACTTTCCACTTGAGCCCTTGGTATAAGCTCCTCTTTCCCCTCCCCCCCCCCTTTTTTTAAAGAATCATTGGAGGCTCATACAATTCCCATCATGCTGATCTTATAATTTAATATATCCCAGTGTGACACTAACTCACTTAATGTAGTGCCCCATCAGATTTCTATCTAATCTTTCTTTTAAAATAAAAACTTTTATTTTAATAATTGATGATTGGCTGAGCCCCGGTGGTGTAGTGGTTGTGTGCTGGACTTGGGCCCAGAGGTTGACAGTTCAAATCCAGCAGCAGCTCTCCAGGAGCAAGGCTAGGCTTCCTACTCCCGCCAGGGCAGTGATGCCACAAAACAAAATAATTGATGATTATTTTTCCCATTTTAAGTTTCAAAGTCAAGGTAATAGCCAGTATACTTAATTGTGATATACTGTTATCATTCTTGATAAAATTAACTTAAAAAACCAAAAGCTAGGACCTATTCTATCACTGTTGTTGTCTATGGTTATCCTGGAAGTCTTATATATACTAAGATATAAATTAAAATACTTTCAAAAAGTAGCTGGATAGGAGCAAGTATATTAGGTTAACCTTTTTCAAAAACTGTATATAGCAATCACTCATTAAAACATCATAGAAAGAAACTCAATTACAATAATAATTAAAATACATAAACCACATGAAATAACCTGAACAATAAAATGTGAAGTCATGTTTTAAGGAAACTACTCTATATACATAACAGAAGAGTTTGAGTGGCTTACTGACCTTTAAGGTAAGCTACTAACTGCAAGGTCAGCTGTTCAGAGCCACCAGTGGGTATAAAGACGAGAGTTTCTACTCCAGAAAAGAGTTACAGACTCTGAAACCCACAGGGACAGTTCTACCCTGTCCTACGGGTTGGCTATGAGTCAAAATCAAATCAGTGGCGATGAAATGTATACATAAGAGAGGCTTTAAGATCCTTGTATTGACTGAGCCCGGGTGGTGTATTGGTTGTGTGCAGAACTGCAGCCCACAGGCTTGGCAGTTCAAATCCAGCAGCAGCTCTCCAGGAACAAGGCTGGGCCTCCTACTTCCACCAGACAGCAATGATGACCCAAAAAACAAAACAAACAAAAAAATAAAAAACGATCCTTGTATTGGTTATTAAATCTGGGCACAATTTCAAGCCGCTACATTTTGAATAGCCTTTCTTTCCCCACTGAACCTCTTTAAGTAAGCAAATATATGAATACTCTTCATTGCTCGAGTTGACATAGACTCAGTGACAATGAGTTGACTGTAGTGTTTATTTAGGATGATCATTGGAAAGATAGTGAGTGTGTGTTGGCATGCTAACTACAAGGTTAGCAGTTTGCAACTTCTCGTCGCTCCTGAGGAGCAAGAGGAAGTCTTCTACTCCCACAAAGAGTTATAGCCTTGGAAATGCACAGGGGCAGTTTCACCTGTATTTATAGGATTTTTATGAATTGGAATCAACTGGAGTCAAAGCCAAATTAATTGCAGTGTTTGGTTTGGCTTTGGTGTTTACTGAGGGGCTCTGGTGACGTAGTGACTCTGAGTGCCCTGAGAACGCACACATCAGCAATTTGAATCCACCAGCACCTCTGTTGATAAGGCTTTCTGCTCCCCCACATTTATAGCCTGCTTGGCATAGTGTTCACAAGTTGAGCGGGTCCTCAGGAGAGCTATGAGGTTTTCCATTCCTGTAAACATTTACAGTCTTTGAAACCCACAGGGGCACTTTTACTCTGTCCTATAGGATCAACTCGATGGCAGTTCGTTTAGATTCTTGGTTTTAAACCTATGGGGTAGTTCTATTCAATCCTATAGAATCTACATAATGGCAATGAGTTTGTTGTTTGCTTTGGTGTTCATTTTGTAAGTAGTGCTGGGGGAAAAGTACTCCACACATTGCTAAAGTCAGTAGTTCAAACCCATGAGCTTCTCCAAGGGAGAAAGATGAATCTATTTTTTTAAATTTTTTGTTGCAATGTATTCACAAACCTTACCATCTAAAGCATAGTCAATAAGTCCATTACTAGGGCATCATCTATGCCTACAAACACCTATCTAATCTTTCAAATTCACATTATCAGTTTGCTTCCATATAGTTCTTTAATGAGCATAATGCCCAAGGGAGACATTTTTCATTAGTTAGCTATACTGTTGTTTGAATTCAAGACTTTAAGGAATAGTCTTGATTTCAAATTTAAAGAGTATATCAGGGTAAGTAGTTTCAGAGGTTCATACAACCTTCATAGCAGTAAGGAGTCTAAAGTCCATGAGAATAATAAATTCCATTCTGCATTCCATCAGCCCCCCACTCTTCCACCCCACCGCTGCACACACACACACACACACACACACACACACACACACACACACTTTGATCAGGATTCTTCTTTGAAATCTTTGGTCATTGTTCAGTTGAACACCATCAAGTTCTTTGGGTCTCATAGCAAAGGGGAGAGTTGCTTATGGAGACAATTGGCCACAGATTCTAAGTCTCCCATTTGTTCCTTCTTCCTCTGTTGCTCTAGGTGAATAAAAACCAATTATTTGTGCCTTTGATGGCCACTTACAAGCTTTTAATATCCTAGGCATTATGGAATGAACTATGGGGTAAAACAGAAGCATTACATTCTTGAGCAGGAAAAAACAAAAAAAAGGCTGAGCCCCGGTGGCATAGTGGTGTGCACAGGACTGCGGCCAACACACAGGACTGCGGCCCACTGGGTTGGAGGTTCAATTCCAGCTGCCATGGAGCAAAGGCTGGGCCTCCTACTCCCATCACCAGAGGGCAGTGATGCCCCCCAAAAACCAAAAAAAAAAAAACCCAAACAAGCAAACAAACAAAAAAAAACATTCTTGAGCAGGCCAATTAATTGGGATTAATTGGATCACGAAACCATGACCCCAAGCATCAAAAGAAAGCAAATCCCAGAAGCATTTGCTTGTACATAACCAGTTTCAGCTACTCTTTTGATGTTGTTATTCATAATTTTATATACTTGGATATATATCACACAAGTTTTGCCAGTTTAACTTTTTATTGATAATACAATGTATTGACAATAATTGCAATAATTGGATGTTCAACTCTATGCTTGATTACCTTGTAATCATCAGTACTTTCATGCACGTGTCTTTGTATTTTCTTGTCTTGTCTTTGTATTTTTTCATGGCTTTTAAAATGAGTTATATCTACATCATCACAATCAATTGTAGAGCCCCCGCTCTTCTCCCACATTCATTGTTTGCTCCCCAACCCCTCACCCTTCCCACCTCCCACACCATTGCATCAGTTTTTGTCTCTATGCATCTATTCCTTCTGTGGTTCACAAACTTTAAACAATAAAAACCAAAACAGCGAGAAGAAAATAATTATATGAATATAAAAATAAAGATTAAGAAAAAAAAGACCACCATCAATATTTAAAAAGCCAGGGAGGAAATTTCTGTCATGGAACAAGGGAGAAAAACCTGAGCAAATTCAGATTGGGTCAAAAGGGAGGTCAACTGACCGAGTATCATGCATGGTTCACTATATCCTAATCAGTTGTACTCTATCTATGTGGGATCATTGAGCTGTTTGCGTCCTTTGCCTTAGCTAGAGGATTAACCTGACTACATGGATTTTGGCATCCCCCTGTCCTCTATAGCCTTCCTTCTATAATTACATGTTCATATTTACACTCTGATAATTTTCCCTGCATCTTTTTATATAAGGGGGGGGGGAAGTCATTTAGTATTTGTTCTTTTGTTATTTGCCTTATTTTCTGTGCATAATGCCTTCAAGCTTCATCCATAGTGTAGTATGTATAAAAACCTCATTTCTCCTACTGGCAAAGTAGTAGTCCATTGTATATATCATTATATATGATAAAAAATGTATTTGTGTGTATATAAGTTTCTTTTTTTAAATTGTGAATTAGGTGGAGGTTTACATACCAGGTAATCATTTTTACATTCAACAGCTTAAACAACTTACCCAACCTCCTAATGACTTGTCTTGATCTTTGCTGGCACCACTGGGTTTTACTTCTTCATTCAACTACTCATGGGCACTCAGGTTGTTTCCACGTTTGACTATTGTGAATGCTTCATAGTCAGCATTGGTGTGCGAGCTCCTTCTGAGTCTCTATGCTCATGTCTTTATAATATCTACCTAGGAGTGGAATTGTTGGGTCATATGGTTGTTCTATATTTCATTTTTTAATAACCACTGCTGTTTTTCACAACATTTATATCATTTTGTATTCCCACTCACAATGGATAAGGGTTCCAATTTTGCCATGTCCTTGCCAACATTTGTTATTTTCTGTTTTTTAAAAAATCTCTATCTTAGGCATCCTTAGGAGGAGTGAAATGGTTATCTCATTATGGTTTTGATTTACATCTTTCTGACAACTAATGACTGTGAGCATCTCTTTCTGTATTTAGTGGTGATTTAAATTTCCTCTTTTGTGAACTAGTTTAAGTTTTTGTCCTGTTTAATGATTGTCTTTGCTGCTAAGTTGTTGAAATTTTATAGATTTTTTTCATTGTTGGATTCTTTTCAGAATTAATCAGCTGGTAGCTTGCCCTTTAACTTATATTGTAAAGTCTATTAGTGAATAAAAATTTTATTTTCATCAGGTTCTATTTATTTATTTTCCCTTTTGCTTTGTGTGCTTTTGCTATTATATTAAATACTTAATTGTTAAAAGCTAGGCTTGATGTTATTGCCTCTAGTTCTTCTGAAAGTTTTTTTTTGGGGGGGGGGGCATCACTGCCGTCAGTTGGTGGGAGTAGGAGGCCCAGCCTTTGCTCCGTGGAGTTGGAATTGAACCTCCATTCCAGTGGGCCGCAGTCCTGCGCACAACCACTATGCCACCGGGGCTCAGCCCTCTTCTGAAAGTTTTATGGTTCTCATTTGCACATTTAGGTCCTTAATACACTTTGATTTTGTTTTTGTGTATGGCTTCAGATATGGATCCCTTTTATTTCATATGTGTTGAACCCAAGTTTTGTCAGCAAAATTTATTGAGATTTTTCTATTCTCATCAAATGGGTTTAGCACCCTTGTTGAAAATAGATGTTTACGTGTTTGCTTCGGCGGCACATATACTAAAATTGAAAATAGATGTTTACTTATGGTTTATTTAGGGACTTTCAGCACTGTTCCATTGGTCTGTGCATTCTGTACACTCTTTACAAAGGAGCTTTCTGAAATGAGTCTGCTGAACCACCCAGCTGAGTATCTGTTATATGTCTACTGAACCGATTGAAGCATTTATGCTATGAATACTAGATAAAAATAATTATTAAATCAGTTATTCTTAAATAAGGAGGGCCTAATTACTTGGTCCCCAAACCACTATTAAGCATATATCATATGACCTAGTAGTTAATTCATATTGAAAAGACTTATGCAGACATTACCACAATCAATTTTAAAATGTTTCCTTCTTTTTGCGCTCATTGTTTTATGTTATTGTTTCTCTCACAAGCACCCATGCCATTCCCTGGTAAACTATTATTGCACATTGTCTCTATCGATTTTCCTAGCTCGGGTTTCATATACAGAAGAACATACAAAATAAAAACAAAAAGAAAAAACACCCAACAACGACAAAATAAAATAGGAAAATATCTTAACTGAAAAGAAAGTACAAAATATTAAAAACTAGAATAAATCTAAAAGAGAGATCAAATGATATATTACATTTGAGCCTAACTACATCTGCGATTAGCCACTTTACAATGTACTTTGTCTGATAGCAAGGCTGCTCAGTTCACAACCCTGGGCTATAGTTACAGGGGATTCTCTTGAGGCTTAATCCACATGAGGACACTATTAATAAATTTTGAACTTTCACTTTCATTCATAGCTTTCTGGAAACCAGGTTTTCAGAATTTATGCTCTTAATAGTCCCTCTTCTGGATTTGATTTTTTTTTTAATTATGCCTTTCCTTGAGGGTGGTATATTGACACCAACCATAGGATGTTGTTTTTGGTGTTGGTGTTGTTTGGTGCCAGCGAGTCAGTTTTGACCCGCACTCACAGCACTTTCGATGCTTGAGCCCATTGTTGCGGCCCCGGACCAGTCCATCGCCCTAAGGCCCTTCCTCTTTGTTGCTGCCCCTCTATTTAACCAGACATGATGTCTTTCTCCAGGGACTGGTCTTGCTTGAGATGAATTCTCACCATCCTTGCTTCTGGCCGTACATCTTCCAAGATGCATCTGTTCGTCCTTTTAGCAGGAATCTTCTACAGCACCATAATTCCAATGGGTCGATTCTCTTTGATCTTCTTTATTCGTGTTCAACATTCACGTGCCTATCAGGCAATTGAAAATGCTATGGCTTGGGTTAGTTGCACCCAGTATCACATCCTTGCTTTTTAGTATTCTAAAGAGGTCTTTGATAGCAGGTAAATAATGGAGCTCATAATTTGATGTCCTGACTGCTGCTTCCATGAGCATTGTTTATGAACCAAGCTAGACAAAATCCTTGACAACTTCGAAAGGAGACATTTATTATGGCCCAGATGTAATGAGGATTTCGGTCTTCTTTACATCAAGCTGTAATCCATACTGAAGACTGCAATCCTTGATTTTTATCAGCAAATTCTGCAAGTCCTCCTCACTGTCAGCAAGCAAGGTTATGTCATCTGCATACAACAGGTTGCTCTTAAGACTATGGCCTGCCACTCCTGAAGCCAAAATTTTCTTCCTATAAGCCAGTTTCTCTGATGATTTGCGCAGCAAACAGATTGAATAAGTATTGTGAGAGGATACAGCCCTAATGCACACCTTTCCTGATTTTAAACCATGTAGTACTCCCTTGTTGCTTTTGAAGAACTGTCTCTTGATCCATGTACAAGTTCTGAATGAACACAATGAAGTGCGCGTTAGTTCTCATTCTTCTCAAGGTTATATATAGTTTGTGATGATATACACTTGAATGCCTTGGCATTGTCAATAAAACACAAGTAAACATCTTTCTGGTGTTCTTTGCTTTCAGCAAAGATCCATCTGATATCTGCAGTGATATCCCTTATTCCGCATCCTCTTCTCAATCTGACCTGAATCTCCGGCAGCTCCCTGTCAATGTACTGCTGCAACTGCTTTTGGATGTTCTTTAGCAAAATTTTATTTGCATGATAATAATGATGTTCTATAATTTTGAGTATTTTGGGGTTACATCTCTGTAAAAGGCACACATGTGAATCTCTTCAGTCAGTTGGCCAAGTAAATGCCTTCCAAATTTCCTGGCATAGATCAGTGAGTGCTCCCAGTACTTAATCAGCTTGTTGAAGCATTACAATTGGTATTCCATAAATTTGGGGGAGACTTGTTTTTGGCTAATGCTTTCAGTCCAGTTTGAACATCGTCCTGCAACACCATTGATTCTTGCTCCTATGCTCCCTCCTGAAATGGTGGAATGCCAACTAGTTAGCTTTGGTACAGTGACTTTGTGTATTCTTTTTTTTCTATGTTCCTTTGGGGGCTCTTACAGATATTACAATAGTTCCATTAGATCAGGTGTAGTTGGACAATTATTGCCATCATCATTTACAATCCATTTTATTTTTTCTTAATATAAGCTCCCCCTTTGTACTACCCCACCCTACCACCCCCTTGAGCACTTAATAAATTATATATTATTACTATTGGGGTTTTCATTTTTGCTATAACTAACACCATCCAATGAATCCATTCACCTATCATTGTGAGACTTTGTGTATTTTTGCCATCTTTTGGAGATGCTTCATGCATAATTTATTTCCCCCCCCCCCAAGAATCTTTGAATAATTTCAATTGCAATTCAAGGCTTGATTTTTTTACTTCTTTCTGTTTAGGATAATGCTATGTGGAGTGGACACCCAAAATCCATCTGTAGACAATTGGACATTCCCTCATAGAAGGGTTACAAGGAAGAACTGAACCAGTCAGAGTGTGGTATTGCACCGATGAAACATACAGCTTTCCTCTCGTTCTTTAATGCTTCCTTCCCTTCACTATCATGAGCCCAATTCTACCTTATAAATCCTGTTAGATCAGAGCATGTACACAGGTGCAGATAAGAGCTGGAAACACAGGGAATCCAGGACAGATAAATCCCTCAAGATGATTGAGAGTGGTGAGAACAGGAGGCTAAGGGGAAGGGAGGGGGAGAATGGGGGAACCAATCACAATGATCTACATATAGTCCCCTCCCCAGGGGAATGGACAAGAAAAAAGGGGGTGAAGGGAGACATCAGTCAGTGTAAGATAGGAAAAAATAAGAATTCACACATTACCAAGGGTTCAAAAGGGAGGGAGGGAAAAAATGAGCTGATACCAAAGGCTGAAGAAGAAAGCAAATGTTTTGTAAATGATGATGGCAACATCTGTAGAAAGTGCTTGATACAATTAATGTATAAATTGTTATAAGAGCAGTCAGAGCCCCCAAGGAAATGATTTCTTTCTAAAGCCTGATTTTTGGTAGATAGAGGACTAGTTTTGCCACCATGACAGTGCATCTGCTCACGCAGCCATCTCCATGAGCCAGCTTGTGGCCAAAACCAGCATACCTCTCTTGCCCCATGCACCTTACTCACTTGACCTCGCTCCTTGTGACTTTTTTGTTTCCACAAATGATGAGGGACATGAAAGGACAGCAGTTTGAGAACATAGGAAGTGAAGAAAAAAGTCCCACAAGGGTGGTGCTGTCAGCCATCCAAACAGATGAATTTCAAAAGTGTTTCTAAGAATGGAATTGCAGATTTGGCACAATGTATTAAGTGTAATGGAGAGTACGTTGAAGGTGATAAGGTGGTTTTGTAAAAAAAAATTACATAACTTTGAAAAATTCTGGCATTTTTGGATACCCCCTCTATGAGGAATTTATTTCTTAATTCTGAACTCTACCCCATTGAGCTATCTGTCTACTTTTTATTGACAAAAGGTGCTTTTGGTGCTTCACTGTTTTATAACTTGTTTCATAATTTCCTCATTAGATTTCAGTATTTTCTTCTTTTCTACAGTGACCTCATTTGTATATAGTGCATTCTGGAAAAGGAATGGCTGGTGGAGGAGTATAAAGCTATTGTCATTGGGGTAGTGTTCTCGTTCCCATTACTGCCCTGAACGTCCAGCCAGGAAGTCCCCTCAGTTGGCAATGGTAACAGTAATGAATGACTATAAAGTGGTGAAGGAGGCTGATGGTTGAGAGATTTTCTTAATATATTTAAAATGCAGTATCATGGAACTGTGTTGTTGGTGGTTGTGAACTTTTATTTGAGAAAGTATATATTCTCATCAAAAAATAATTTTTCATGATTATATGTTTATAGAATTCCTGAGTTGGAGGTAGAAGAAACCCAGGTTCACGAGATGACCTTAGATGAATGGAAAGATCTTCAAGAACAGACCAGACCAAAGCCTGAGTTTAACATCCGTAAACCTGAATCCACTGTTCCTTCCAAAGCAGTAGTGATTCACAAGTCAAAATACAGAGATGATGTAAGTCTTATCTTTTTAAAATTTACCAGTAATCTTTTCTTTTACTTTATTAGAAGCAAAATGGACTTTTCTACTTCTTTTTTGAAAGTGGAACATTAATAGTTGGTATTCTGATTTCTGCTTGAGCAAGTAGAGATGATGTATGCTTAGTATTACTGTATCTTTATTTCAAAAATAATTGAAATTTGATCGACAGATAAGCAGTTTTGATGACACTGTATTTTATGCTCACCTAGAACTACATAGCAGTGGTATCCCCCACAAATGATGCTCATTTAAATCATTTATTGGGAGTTCTTACAGATATTATACCATAATTCATAGATTGAGCACAATTGTACAATATCTGCCACCATCAACTTCAAAACATTTTTTTCTTCTTGAACTCTTTGATATCAGCACCCCTACCCTACCCTGACCCCCAGGAGCCCTTGTTATTATACATTATTATTGTGTGTGAGTGCTGTATCTTCGCGAACTTATTTTTAAATCACTTTAATGAGGGCTCATCCAACTCATTACAATCCATTCATACACACATTCTGTCGAGCACATCTGTTGTCGTCATCATTCTCAAAACATTTTCTTTCTACTTGAGCCCTTGGTATCAGCTCATTTTTCCCCCTCCTTCTCTGTCTCCCTCCTGGTCACGATAATGGGTAGAAGAAAGCATTAGAGAACCAGAAGAAAGTTGTGTTTCAATGTTGCTGCACTGCACCCTGATGGACTTGTCTCGTCATCCTTCTTAGGGGGATGTTCAGTTGCCTCCAGACGGGCTTTGGCTCTCCACCCCACACTCCTCATCCATCATGATATGACTTTTTGTTCTTTGATGTCTACACCTGATCCTATTAACACCTCATGGTCACACAGGCTGGTGTGCTTCTTCTGTATGAGTTTTGTTACTTCTCAGCTAGATGGCTGCTTGTTTATTTTTAGGCCTTTAAGATCCCAGATGCTGTATCTTTTGATAGCTGGTCACCATCAGCTCTCTTTTCATTTACTGATGCACCCGCTTTGTCTTCGGTGACCATGTTGGGAAGGCTGTGCTTCACCGTTAGTGATGCCAGAAGATGGCTCCAGTGAGGGAGCACTGCAGAAGGGAATTATTTACCGAAAAACCAGCCATTCGAACCCATCCTACATGCAATTCTGTTGAGTCAGAATATGCTTCAGAGCATTTTTTTTTTTAATTTAAGGAATAAAAAACTGGTTCTGTCTCGAAGAATTCAAACTATGTCCTAGCCTCAAGGAAACCTGGGTTCTTAAAGAGCTACCTATAAAAACAAACACAAAAAAATCCTGCATTGACCCTAAGGAACCTATTAAAAAATAACTTTGTCAGGGAGGGATGATGCTAAAATGATAATATAAAGGGGAAAAGACATGAAAGATGTGGTGAGTCAAGTTAGAAAAACTGGTGTGAGGTGGGGGTGAGGAGGGTTAAGGATAACTTTTGACCTTCAACACAAGTGAAAGTGCCTTTCAATGGGTCGAAGTCGAGTAGAGAGCTGAAATTCAGCCTGGGTCCTTTAAAAAGTATTGCGAGGGATATCCAAGACGGTTGCACAACAGGAGCATCCTCCGGCACTGCACTATCCACACAGCAGGTGTGGCACTAGAGGATGTCTTGTTGCAGATAGCTTTGCCACAATTGAAAACAGTAATTGCACAATGAGCATTGAGTACCAGGAAGAAGACCATGGTTCCAAAATGGTCTGTGGTGTGGAATGGTTGGCTTATTTGAGCTCATTTCTTTTGAAGTGAGGGAGATATTTCATTTGGAGTTTGTTTTACCAGGTCAGACTGTTAATCAAGCTTTCTATTTAGGGGTTCTAAAAAGATTGCATAATAGTATGCAACCAAAAAAGGTCTGACTTGTGGCAGAAGAGGGACTGATTTTGTCACCACAACAATGCACCTGCTCACACAGCCATCTCAGTATGCCAGTTTTTGGAAAAAAGCAGCATGTCTCTGTGACCCCATGCACATTACTCACCTGACTTCACTCCATGCCACTTCTTTATGTTTCTGTGACTGAAGAGGATCATGAAAGGACAGCGGGGGGGGGGGGGGGGGGGGGGGGGGGGGGGGGGGGGGGGGGGGGGGGGGGGGGGAAGGGGAGAGAGAGAGGTCAGCCACCTAGTTGAGTTTGAAAAATGTTTCCAAGAGTGGAATTACAGATTTGACAAATATGCTAAGGGTAATGGCGATTACTTTCAAGGTGATTGAGTTGTTTTGTAAAAAGATTTAAATAGCTTTGGGGAAAAAAATCGTTTTTCTTTTTTTGGTGCTTCTTGTAAATACTGTGTTAATTTTATTTCATTTCTGTCTCTTAAATGAGGACTTGTATTGTACAAAATACTTCTGGTACAATGACATTTCAAAGGATAATTACTCTGCATTTTCATGATACTTATTTTCCACTTGAATTTGTAGAACATTTAATATGAATTTCAGAGTAGTTGAGCATTTTTAACTGCAGTTGAGACCAATCTTATTTTAATCAGCGATATTGCTTCCACTGGATAACCACAGAAAACTGCAGACGTTAGGCAAGGAGTGAGGCAACATTTACAGGTCCTCCGGACAATTGCCTGCCATCCTGTATGAGTCGGTCGTGGTTTTCCTTTTCATTGTGAAAGGCTTATTATTCATGGTTTACTTTTAGCTTTTATCACATCTCTCCGCTTTAAAGGGGAGTATTTGGGGGCAAGTCTATACCAGCATCTGTGGATAAGGATAACCATGGATTCATTTAATCATATCCTCACTAAATTAACTGAAGAATACAATGAAGCATTCTGATTTGAGAAATTTGATGTTTTTTCATTTAATCACAGATAGTGATCTTGATCCCCATTCCTTGTGTAGATGGTAATAGTGAATAAACTCTTCCTCTTACTGGATATTATTTCTTAACTTCCTTTTTTGAGACTTGGAATTTTAAAGTATTAGATTTCTTTGTGATAACTTACATTATGGTTATTGGTATTTGAATGAGGTTCATTGATGACAACAGATCTCCCCTCCTCACCAACCCACCCATTCCATCACATCTGACCCATGTTGTCTGTTTAAGCTCTTGGAGGCCATACTGATAAGTTTTAAGCTGTTCCATTAGAAATTACTTTTGTGTAGACTGAGGAGGCTAAAGCCTCATTCTCTTGTAAATCTGTGACGTTTTGTATAAATCCATCAACTGGTTGGGTTGGTCCTTTGTTATCCACTGTTAGTTTTGTTCTGGGTGTTTTACATAAAGCTTTGCCTAAAACAAATGCACTGTCAGGATGTAAAATGTGCAGTTTACATGTTTGGTAAAAATAGCAGCAGCTTTTCCTTAATCCACACCAGCTCCTTCCTCCTTGGCTCCAGTGTTCTCCTAGAGTATTTGAAGCAGCTGGGCTAGCTGAGTCATTGAGCTTCGTCTCAGGAAAGAACACATCTTTGGCACTTGTTTAAATTGTGGCATTGAATAATGTAGCCAGAACTGTTCTTAAAGCAACATAAGCCAAATGTTAGACTCACGATTTTGCTTTGAAGCATGAGAATAGTACCTCTTCTCTGTCTGGAGGACTGTTGGTTGGGATGTGCAGAACTAGCAAGGAATCTGAAATGTGCTGGGCCACCCACTTCTTACTGCACCCTGCAGGGATGACTTTGTCAACTCTTTCCCTGCTGGTGCATAGACAGCTAGTTGCATTTGAATAGCTAGTTGCCTTGACAGCTAGTTGCAATAGTTTGTTATTTACCTTTTTACTAGAGTTTCAGTGCTCCTGAAATGTTCTTCCCTTCACACTTTTTGTTCCAAGAGCATAAAGCCTGTTTTACTTTATAATCAGATACCGTGAAAGAAGGTGGGGCATGGATGTTAAACATGAAACCTATAGTGGACAGATGAACCAAAGGAAAGGGGTTGATGTGCTCATGAAAGTATGATTCCATTTCTTGAAGCTGGGGGAGATTCCATGGTCATACTTAGGAGATTTTCCAATTCTCTAAATACTTGCATATTTTCTTTTCTGCAGTTATGTTTTTGATTACCCATACCAAAATGTGAAATCAAATCAGATTTTCCTTAACATAATTTTCTTTTAATAAGAAACATTAATTCTTTAACCTTTTATAATAACATGCACTTTGTTAGGCTTGGTAGCAGCCCCTAGAAGTCCATATCTTTTATTATTTTCATACATTTCTGGACAGAACTGTTTCTCATAACTCAGAAAATATTATCACATGGTATTTGTGTAGTCAGAGTCCCTGGGTGTTGCAAACAATGAACATGCTAGGCTATAAACTAAAAGGCTCTTGATGCCTGAGCACACCCAGAATAAATGCTGGGCAATCTATTTTGGAAAAATCAAGTATTGACACTCATATGGAGAATAGTTCTACTCTGACACATATGGGTTAGATAGGTATCATCAACACCCTTGTTGAAGAAGCTGGTGTGTGCGTGCGCGCACGCGCGCAGGCATGTGCAAATAGAATAAATAGTTGAGGAAAAAAAAACACCCTTGTTGAATGGTGTGCATCTACCAAGAAAACATGATTATTTATTGATCAAAATAGCAGTTGTGAATGATAAACGTAAAATACAAATATAATTGAAAATCGAAACTTTTTATTCTCAGCAAAGTACTTTTTGATTGTTTTCTTTCCCAACTAAGATGACAGATATTAGGTCTCATGTGAATGTACAGAATATTAAATGTACAGAATTATTTTACATCAGCATCAGAGTAGCAGAAGGACTTCTTCTTCACCTGACTCCACAGCTCTGGGATTTATTCAGGCTGTCTTCTTGCAGAGTGACACTTGGCTGAGCTGGTGTTCAGGGAAGCAGTATGTGCGTTTGTTTATTTCAGATAATAAAAGATGACTATGAAGATGAATCCCACATTTTCCGGAAAGCAGCCAATGACATTACATCCCAGCTGGAGATTAATTTTGGAAACCTCCCTCGTCCTGGGCGTGGAGCCCGAGGTGGCACCCGGGGAGGCCGGGGAAGGATCCGAAGGGCAGAGAATTATGGACCGAGAGCAGAAGTGGTGGTAGGTGTTTCGTTCTTAAACACAGAGTGGCTATTGGCTAAGAGTAGTGAGGGGAGCAGGAGTCTGATTTTTTTAGGTCATCAGTTGTGTGTTTTTGGAGTATCTAGAAAGAATGCCTTCAGGACACCCAACATATAAGATGAGGACCGTTTAGCCAAACTGGCCTCCAATGAGTTCCACTGCCTGCAGAAATACACTCAGAACTGCCAGTATTCAAAAAGATTCCATGTTTGGTATCAAATTACTTTATATCACAATTGCTTACCGACTATGGTTTGAGTGTCCTCCATGCCCCTGCCTATCTCTCTTATTGCCAGCTTATGTTTTCAGGGTGAACCCAAAATTATTCTCAATGTATCAAAGCCCTTAATGATGAAAAGCCCACCTGAAAAGACTCCTCACTCACGCCACCTTTCATACTTCTCAGTCATACTCCTCTCGTAGTCTTCTAAGACTCAGGTACCTTACCCCACAGGCACTTTGCAAGACCTTGTCCTTCTGCCCACTGCCTACTGAACTAGACCAGAGCCCTCTAACCACACTTCTTCCTGCTTCCCTCCTGTCCAGGCCAGAGCCTGTGAACAAAGGGTTCTACTTTTTTTTACAGCATTATCCCTCCTTCTGGGTGTGTTCTCATTGGTCAGTGTTGGCCTTCCTTACAAGACGAACAGAAACCATGGCAGCTCTTGGTCATTGTATTGTTCAATGGTCTTGGCAGTACCCTCGGGCCCCACATTATGGGCAGGTCTGTCTCAAGACCCCTGACTTCTATGTATCTACTTAAGTTCATCTTAATAACTCTTTTCCCAGAAAACCTTGCCCACCTTGATGCCTGCTTTGCAGACAAATTGCAGCAGACACTCTTACTATGCGCCCCCACCCCCCACCCCAACTCCCAGGACACCAGCTCCTTGAAATTACCACATTGTAATTTCTAGGACAGGTACTGTCTACTCACCCTTTCTGTCCAGTGCCCAGCCCAGGGTAAACAGTGTGTGTGCACTGGTTATTACAAAATGGGTCACACTGTAAGAATGCACAGGAGGAAGATGGTTCTAGCTGCTGACCCAGTGCTCACTGGCGCTATTGCCACGTCAGCGACTCCTCTGTGGGGCTATCACTCACTGTTAGAACGAAGACTAGAGGGCAGCTTCCCCTCTTCCATTCTGTGGTCCTAGGATGTCTGCCTTCTCTGTGTGACTCCACATAGAACTTGGTCTGCACATTCATGTGCGTCATGACTTTCCTCAGCACTACCTTTTATCTTTCCTCTACTCCAAGAGCCCTGCCTCTCCCATGTCACCTGAATGTCTCCCATCCTGTATCCCGTGTCACCTGAAATGACAATTTGTGAACCTTTTCATTCCTTCTCTAGACACAAGATGTGGCTCCAAACCCAGATGACCCTGAAGACTTTCCAGCTCTTGTTTGATGGAGCCCAGTTTCACTGGCAACTGAAGACAGCATGGACAGACATGACAAGAAATTTTCTTTGCTGTAGGAAGTCTTGACTCTAAGAACAATAGATGCTGCTTTTTCTCGTGTAGTGTGAATGTGTCCCACTTTCTGGTCTTGGGGTAAGGCAGGGATTTCTCCAGGTACAGGAAAGCAGCCAATTAATTCCTTGAGAGCTAGTCTTCCACTTTTCTAAGAAGGTAAAGAAAGCTGATAATTTTTTTATTTAAGAAATTCCAAATGAAGATAAAATAATAATTAAAACACATATAGAAATATTGTATTGATTTCTCCGTGAAAGCAAACAGAGTAAAATATATATTATTGAGACTATTTGGATATTTGAAGACTGAGTTGTTCACTGTTTAAGAAGAAAAAAGATGGAACTTGGTTTAATAATATAAAGAGTTACAGCTTAGTTTTCTGAGACCAACACACTGAAACACAATTGTATTTTTGTTTGTCTGTAAATGCTACATGCTCCTGTAAGTTTTTGAGTTCTGGTTTTGATTTCCATTTAATAATAGCTATTGTGGAGGCACTTTTTCTAAAAGTACCAATTTTTAAATGATGATTTATCAAACTACCTCACGGTTTCTATGTGTATTATATACACACAAAAACTTAGTATGGATGTGCATACTAACTAGGTAGTCTCTGGGATAAATAATACATATCTGATTTAAAAATCAGGTTATTTAATCTAGTGATCAAGTGAAAAAGAAGTCCTGACAGTAGTGTCATAGCACAATGACCTTTCTCCCATAAAATTAAGCATCAGAATTCAACAACTGTGTTTCAATGAGTTAATGTGTACAAACCACCCAACCCCACACCAGACTTGTAAGTAACTAAATATTGATGCAGATTTTCTCATTAGGTTGTTGTACCAGTTCTGTAGAGTCCTTACTTACTGGCTTTGGTGAAATATTGGGGTGGGGGCCACCCCAGAGTAACGCTTTCTCAACAGTAGGGTTGAGGCACTTACAGATCGCAAGCACACTGAGCTGAGCAGCTGCACAGGGTCTAGTGGGACAGAGATGGCTGTTGAAGCTGCTTGAAGAGTACACGATTCTCCCCCTTTACTAAAGAAACAGAGTATTGTTTCCTGCTCATTACCCAGTCATTATGCTTTTGTTGAGATTTGAGCCTTGGCCTATGTTTTTTCCTACCACACTAGACTTTGAAATTGGACTTTATTGTAAATAAAGGTTGGCATTCCCTTCTAACTTGTGTATAGAAAAGCTATATCCTTTTCATCAATCCAGGTGAAGGGAAAGAGTGGGAAAAGGTCACAGTGAACAGAAGTCAAGTTTCCTAAGTAATCAAAACTGATCATCGAGACCTGATACTGTCAGACTGTAGCATACTTTGGGTCAGTGCCTAAATTTAATCTTTTGTTATTAATGCCCAAGTGATAAGTTATATTAGCCAATTATTTGGGAGAGTTTTGCTCACTTTCCTGAAGTTGCTACCATAGTTTCTAGAATCTCAGGATCAGCCATGGCAGTTGGCAGTGTCTCATGGGGTTGGCATTGCTCAGCAGTGCCATATTAAGTCATATGTTTGGACTTTCAAGAGTGAAAAATCAGATCCGTTTCAAGAAAACTCCCATTAAGTACTGAGAATTCCACTAGAAAAACCCATAGCACTTGATTTTATGTCATTAGCAACAAAACATTCTGTCTTTTTGAATTGGCAACTTCTGTGTGTTGTGTTCTAGGAGATGTAGTCATTTCATGAGCCCGTAATGACTTGATATCTCTCTCTAGATGACTTCTCTCTGATGCTGTCAGGTGTTTGTTTTAGCCCTTTTTCTAAATGTCCCAGTCTGAGAGACTCAAAGCAGAAGACAAGCTAAAGGGCAGGTGGGGGAAATAGCTAATATGGAAGGCCTTCAAGGTCAAAGTTTCCTGCCAGGCTCCTCTGAGGTTGTTGGGTATAGATGAGTTGCAGGTGGTGGTATGCCTCATACTACACTTCAGGCTGAACACAGAAAAGTGAAGGCTACATATGTTTGAATTCCAAGCCCAGGTTAGCCAGCTGTAAGGCCAACCCCCAAACTGGGGACCAGGGATTTGCCTGTGTCCCAATTCATTTGAATTGTGCTTTCAGGACATCTACTTAAGACCATGTTGTGGACCACATGTCAGGACTTGGGAGAGGCTGCCCATAATAAGGGACTCAGAACAATGTGAGCTGGAGTCAGGTCCAAACCAGTGTCAGAACTTATAAATGGGGACGGGGGTGGGGGTGGGTGGGTGGAGGAGTGGTTCTTGACTGCTGTAACCACAGAAACAGGATGGACCCCTTGCTTTGATGGGATGATTTAACTCGGGAGATGGAAGCAGAGACTGGATGCAGCTGCTTGAAGAATGCTTTGGAAAGAATTGAATTGGGTGGTTTGATGATCTGGTCAGACTACTCTGAAAAGTAAATCTAGCCGAATGTTGCTAACTTCCTCCCTACTGTACATCCGACTTTAGCTACTTCCTCCATGGCATTTATGGCAGAAGGCACTAGTTTTTAGCTGAAACAATATCCTATGGTATTGATTGGTTAAGTCCTATGGAGAAGCTCAAAAAGGTCAACACAGGAAACATGGGGAAGAACATGCACTGTCCTCTTCTGAATTGTCAGCAAGTGAATAGTTCTGCCAAGAGCAGGCACTTTGCTACTGTTTACATTCATGGCACCCACATTTCTTTGACTTATATGACTGTCTCCCTTCAGTCTCTGCAAAGATCTCTAACCCTGTCTGATCCAGGTACCCCCAGGCACTTGTCCAAGTAGAAGGCTCAGGTAAACAGACATAAGAACACCACTGCACAGTCACATGTCAAATGGGAAGGCCTGCCTGGCTTCCTCCCCAAGGGCAGCCACATTCTTATAGCAACTCTTGTACCCCTAGTTTGTTAAGGAACCAGGATTATTGGAAGTACTTGAGAACCATTATGTACTGTTTTACAATTATTTTGTTCAAAAAGTCAGACCATAGAACAGAAACAAGATTCTGTTTTCCTGAGCCTATTGTTCTTTCTTTACACAACTGAGATTCTTAAGTAAGTCACCCCTTGGGTACAGTTGCTTGAAGAGGGCAATAAAAAGTTCATGGGACACACGCTCAGCTGAGGTCTTTCTGTGCCAAGCTACTCCAAAGGGTACAAAGATGAGCAGGCAGTCTTGCCTACAATGTGTGTATCCAAGTTTTCCATGCAGCTGGAATCAGGTGGTTATTAGGCCCTTCATTAGGTTTCTGTGCAAGTAGGGGTAGAACCCTGACAGGCCTGTAGCTGAGGTTCAGTCACTCAGGCACCAGTGAAGATAGCCTGTGGGGGTGACCTCAAGGGGTCACAGCAGGGCAGGAGCAGCTCCCATTGATTCCCATCCTGAGCTGTCTGCCAATCACAACTCTTTCCTTGGCTGCTACATTTCCCATTAAACAAAACCCACCACCGTCAAGTTGATTCTAACTCATAGCAACTGTCCAGGACCAAGTAGAACCACCTTGTAGACATCTCAGGCTGCACATCTTTACAGAAAGGTTCATCTTTCTCCCACAATGTGGCTGCTGGGCATGAACCTGACCTTGCAGTTAGCCCAACTTATAGCCTACGACATCACCAGAACTCCTTTTCCATTGCCCAAGAGAAGAAGATCTTTTTGGACAGAACCAAAAAGGACTCATACCTATCCCATTTTCACGATGGGCACAATAAGCCTTGTACCAAGAAGTGCTAAATGGCTTTTTCATGTATCTTCTTTTCTCACAAGTGTGGTCCAATTTTAGGCGACTTACTTAGGTAACTTATGGAGCAGTCATTTTTTAAGTGGGAGTGCTGTCATGTGAGTATGATGTGGCATACAACTTGTCTGTAAGTCCCAGAATTCTCAAATACTCTTCTCCAATGACTGATCTCCCCTCCACCCCCCCACCCCACCCCCACCCAGGATTTTACTATTAGAGACTTGTAGGGAATTTCCTCCTTGCAGGCCTTTAGTAATAAACAGTCATAAAGGTATGGGTGACCGTGGACGCCTGCATTAGAAAAACAGGAAAAGATTTTAAGTATCTCTAAATGAGCCCTGAGTTATGTAGGTGATGCAGAAAGACCAGACATTGCATGGTGTCGTGGGGAAGGATAAGACACGTGAGGGTGAGCGGATTCAAGGTGAAGAGAAAGGAAGTAGGAGAGAGAGGAGGCCAGATGGTACTAATAGAAAAGGTAATCACTCCCTGGACTCTTATCATAGAGGACATGTCTACGACAGCAAACAATTCAGGTGGCTCTTGGAATGATGTGAATAGGACTGCTCCCATGTATCATCATCCCACATTTCATTGCATGAACATATCCCTAGACACCAAAGGGTATACAGCCTGATGCCACAGTAGTAGTCCTGTCTGGAGACCCTTCAGATATTCTACACGAGTTTTCAGAGAGAAAAGGGGGTCTACAGCTTCCACCAGGTATTTAAGGGGACACCTAATATAGGAAACAAACAAACAAAAAAAAAAACTCCATCATACCGTGGTGTCTAGTCAAGTCCTTTCCCCCACCCAGTCACCCAGGCCAGGTCATGTACAGGAAGACCCCAGCCCTAGGATGAAATGTCACCACCCCACAGAAGGATGGCCTACGGAGACAGGCTTCAGGTGCACCCTGAGAAGTTGAAGTGAGAGCACAGGACTATCTTGGGGTTTTCTCTGGAGGCCTTTGTATCTGTGGATCCCAAGCCAGACTAAAAGTCCATCTAGAAAGGTTACAGGTTTCCAATCTGGAAAGGGAAGAAATAAGAGTGGGATTTAACAGGTCCTCTCTCAGGGAGTTGCTTTGTACATAGAATTCAACATATTGATTGCAAGGCAATTTTAAGGTTAGCCAGAGAACTGCCTTGAACAAGAGCAGTCCACATAAGCTGCCAACCATTCTCTCTTGCCAAATTTGAACAAATTCTTGAACTTCTTAAGGAAATGCCAGCCGTATAGTCAGCCCTGTTGCAGATAATAATCCCCAGAGCTGCAGATAATAATAATCTCAACCAACCTCTTGATGGCCACTATACTGAGGTAAATCTAGGTTCTGGCAGCCAGGCTATCTGGCCAAACACTCAAGGGCTGCCCCCCGGAGCCCCATTCCTAGGGTTGATCCAAATTCTGTCTGGTATATGAAGCCTTTTCCCCAGCCAGTCCTCCTTCCACCAGGGCTTAGATAAGGGCATAACAAGTCAGGAGGAGGCTATTCACTTCAGCAGGGCATGTTTGTTGCAGTTTTCATGATGTGTCCAGTAAAAGTTCTGTTTGAAATAGCAGTATCATCCCAAGAGTTTAAAATGTGTGAGCACGACTGACATTAAACTTGTGGGGTCAGGCAATGCCAGGCACATTGTATCCCTCACGGAATCCTACACAATGAAAGTATGTCCCATCTGAAAAGTCATCTTGTTTTACATGGAGAAACACATATATGTAGAGAATTATCTAGTCTTTCCAAGTACAACAAAGCACTCAAATGCACCCCCCATTTTTAAATGGTACTTGGCGATTTGAAAAATTCAAGGGGCCGAGGCCAGGGTTCTGGTGGGATCCAATAGTGTGGCCTCTGACCCCACCAGGCAAGGAAGTCCTTACCTGGGGACTTCAGAGTGGATAGAACAGTTGCTGTTCAGAAGCATGTCAGAGTTTCAAAGACTTGCTGGCAAAGAGAGAAGATACCATTAGAGTAAAGTGACCATATTTTAGGTGCGACACCATTGACTTGGGGGAAGGGAAGGTTCTTGATTAAAAATTTGGTCTATATAGAGGAACAAAAATTTTCATAGAATGAAAAAACAGTATTGTAATATATTTAATTTTAAAATACCACAGGATGTTGTTAAATTGTTAAAAAGCGCGACATCTGGTCACCTTTCATTAGAGACCAAGCAACGAGGCTGGGTAGGCGTATTCCAGAGCTGCAGTGCCCACTGAGAACTGAGCCTGGTCTCAGGGCTGGGGGGGGAAACCTACAGGACTTCCCCAAATGAACCTCCCCCATTCAACTGAAATGGAAGTTCTCAATATAGGGATATACCTCATCAACTATGTAAAACAACAAAAATGTCAAACACATGAGCAATAGCTCTGTGGCTTGTGACCAGAGTCTTGCTCTTAATTAACCAATTAGTCCATGTTAGCACAGCTGACCCTGGCGGGCAGGGAGCGAGGGTGTGTGTGTAGTCAGTCTTTTTGGAGAGCATTAAGACAATTTTTTTTTCAAAAAACAAATACAACTGAGTTCTTACTTCTTATCAACCATTATTCTACGCACTTAATGAAAGTTAACCCATTTGATACTGTTATCCCCATTTTAAAGACAACACAGGGAGACTCAGGAATCTGATCAAAACAACACAGGCAGAAAGAAAGAGTGCACCCAGGCTCTCTGGTTCTAGAGACCAAGTTCAGAACAATTGTACCAAGTGGCTGCTTCATAAAAATCGATTTGATTTTATAAAATTTTTCATGTTTTGAACTTAAAATTGCTTTTCCAATAATTTTCCCTAAGGAATTAACTACAACAACCTAGACAAATGGACATAGAGAATCATTACATAGTATAATGTCAAGACAACCTACCTACATGGCCAGCAATGGGGATGGAATGACTAATCAAAGGGTGATTTGAAGAAGTTATATATGTAAAAAATTGCTCCCCAATGCTCCGTTATACACTCACAGTTGTACCTGGATACATGGTAGGAGGGACAGAAGCATTGTCAATGTTACATCCACATTGACACTAAGCTCATGCTAATTTACTTGGATCGTTTAGAACCTGCAGTCACAAAATAAGGGGAAGAAGTAGGGTAAGAATTCACATGACTGCATTTTGTTCTTTTCATGTTGATTTCTTCCGTCAATTATTGAGGACTGATTTAAAAAAAAGTCCCTTTAACTTTTCATCTTTGATGCCATAACGAAATGACTTTGGAAAGAACATACATTTTCATGACACCAAAATGACATTCTTGGAGTCAATCATATTTGTTCTGCAGATAACATGAATGCTAACAACTCTTGCCATTCATTTCTGTTACTTGATTTTGCAAACAAAATCAAGAAAGCAACAATCAAGAAAGATCCACAGCTGTAGACAAAGCTAATCCCAGGATGGTGTATGAAAACAGCTGTTGCTTCAGCAAAGGGTTTCTGGCATAATCTATGATGAGGCAGCCAAAGACTGTTCCAATACCAGCACCAGAATCAGTCATTCTTACTGTTGCAACTCTAATCCACCAATAAATAAGGCTGAGAAGACGAGTGCAAGAAGAAAGCTGGACAACGAATAAGCTCAAAGAATATTGATACCTATGAATTATGTTGAAGAATATTGATTATACAATGGACTTCCAGAAGAATGAACAAATCTGTCTTTAAAGAAGTAGTGGGGAGGAGGGGAAAAATGAGCTGATACCAAGGACTTAAGTAGAAAGTAAATGTTTTGAGAAGGATGAGGGCAACAAATGTACACATGTACTTGACATACAATGGATGGATGTATGAATTGTGATGAGTTGTACGAGCTCCCAATAAAATGATTTCTTTAAAAGTACAGCTGAAATGCTTCCTTAGAAGTCTGAATGGTGAGGCTTCATCGCATTTGTTTTGGACATGCTATCACTGAAGTGGAAGCAGAGGAGGTAACCAAATTATCCGCGTATTAGGCTGGAACTAAACAGTACAAATGCAGTCAACAGAACTTAAGTGCAAGTATCTCTAGAGGGGCGGGGTTTTAGAGGCACCCACCTCACACAAACATCACACTTTAGAGCTAGAAGGCTTTCATGAAGATAGGCCGGTGGGTTACATCTGAAGTCTTTCACGCCATGATGCTAACCCTAACCCTCCACAGCAAACTTCATCAGGCACCCAAATAAGCTCCTTAGATATGGGAGGACAGGACACTCAGCACCAGCCCTAGGGCAAAACAGGGCCAGGTAGGCAATGTACTTTTTGACAAATGGCCTGGAAAGCCTATTCTCTGGGTGTAAATTTGGATAGGACTGAGAAGACAAGATACTCTGTGGTATTCCATAAAAGAGGAATTTTGATTCTGAATGAAAGCCAGACTTCTCAGGAAACTGGACAGAACTGCAATAGAACAAGGTACTACATTCTAGATACAACCTCTATTAGACAGTGTGGTTATTAGGTATTTTGGATTCTGTCCAATAATATATCACCAACAGAGAAGGGCAGTGTTAAGGGTGGTGTCCAGATTAGAATGGAGGAACAGAGTGTACAATGACTGTTCCTGGCTCCTTCAACAAAATCACTTCCATCCTTTCACAATAAAGCAAAAAGGTCTAGATCCTATGACCTACATGACTCAAAGGGACTGCGCTGTTTTATCCTTTGTGGTGCTATTGTTGGTTCCACGCAGTCACTTCAACAGTGACCCAAATGAACAGCACACAACCCCGTCTGCACCTGTGCCGACCTCACCATGTTGAACGCACTGGGGGGCAACACTTTACCTTTCCTCTCATTGAGTAGGTTCTTCACGGACCCCTTACCGAGCACACTGTCTTCTAGTCTTTCCTGATAACATGTCCACATTTTGCGAGAGAAAGTCTCACTATCCATGCTGCTAAGAAGCTTCTTGTAAGACAAATTTGTTCCCAACAAATATTGCCAAAACCATAATTTAAAGGCATCAGTAATTCTTTGGTCTTCCTTATTAATTGTCCAGTTTTCACATGCATATGAGGCTACTGAAAGTAACATGGCTTGGGTCGGCTTATCTTCATCTTCAAAGTTACATCTTTGCTGTTTGGTTAAAGAGGTTTTATGCAGTAGATCTGTCCAATGCAATACATATTTTGATTTCCTGAGTGGTTTGCATGGATATTTATTGTGAATACAAGTAAAATGAAATCTTTAACTACTTCAACCTTTTCTCCATTTGTCATGATACTGCTACTGGTTCAGTTAGGAAGATTTTTTTTGGGGGGGGGCATCACTGCCCACTGGTGGTTGTGGGAGCTACCCAGCCATGCTGCTGCTGGACTTGAACTGCCAAGCCAGTGGGCCGCAGTCCCGCACCCAACCACTACATCACCTGGGCTCAGCCCCAGTTAGGAGGATTTTTAAAGGTGAAGTTCATATTTAGGGCTGAAGCCTTTGATCAACAAGTGATTCAAATCCTCTGCTTTCAGGAATAACACAGATGATCTGTGTCTTTCTCCAATCTCCCAATTCTTCATGAACTCTAGCATCTCAGTAGTTGCTAAGTGTATAGGTAGTATATATGGTGGAAGAATATAACTCTGATGAACACCTTTTCTGATTTTAACCCATGCAGTAGCCTTTGTGGCCTGCAGAAAGACAATCCTCCCTTTGCATCAATGAAACTGGTAGGGTATGTGTATGTGGGTGGCATGACTTCACAGTAGGAACCTCCTCACCATTTTGTCACTTTACCATGAAGAAGGGTTCCCCTTTAGTATTCACAGTAAGTAAATACAATAAGCCAAAAAGTTGTTTGGTGAAAATTTTTAATTATTTGATTATAATTATACAATTTCTATTGTTCAATAATTTGTTCGAAAATAAATTACAATACATAATATTTTCAAATATAACAATATGTGTCAAACTACAGACATGCAAAGTGTACAGGCCCTTATGAAGCTTTATCTTAAAAATACCTTGAGGAAAATAAACATTCATTCGACCAGTTCTCTGTTTAAAAAAATATGATTAGAAATATATATTTTAATAAAAAATCAAGAGAATGATTAAGTACTGAATAATCAGTTAGATTTTAAAACTTTTAATTTGTACATGAGTACAGATTAGATGAAAGTATAAACTATTAATATAAAATTGCAGTACAATAAGCAGGTACACATGACTGCTGACAGTTGATTCTATTGGGCAAATAAATTAAAGAGGCAATTTCCTATACAGCATAGGTGAATTGTCTAGACTTTTAAACATATCTGGAGCACACTCAGATTCAGGAGAGGTGGAAGAGTAATAGCTGTCCTATTGTTAGAACAGGGCAGTTTCCATCAGAACTAAATACTAAGGAAAATAAAAATAAAATACTAGGAAAATAAAACAACTTTTTAAAGTTGTTTTTGATGAGTTACTTTAATTTAGGCTAAGGCGGGGATAGGGTACCTTTTCTCTGCCTAGGGTCCTTTGGATATTTTGACATCACTTTGGTGCCATACTGATCAAGCATTTAGCTCACTGCATCTCCCTTCCCAGGAGTGATTTCTACCCGTTCTTGGGTAGACTTCCCAGACAAGTTTTAGGAGTCCCCACAGGGGAACTCATAATGTTTATGCACTTAGAACAACATCAGGCCCATGACTCAACCACTTCCTTATGTCTGCCCTTCTCCCTTCACAGGAGGGAAGTGTTGCCCTGAGAATGTAATGCTTTATGCATGGCGGCACTGTTTGAAGATTAAGGATATCTTCTACCACAAGGCAGCAAAGGGAATGTTCCTGCTCCCACTCAAATGTAATTAAGGAGCAATGGTCCTGTAACCAAGTGGGTCTTTGTGCCTATTCAATTGCACGGAAAGAAAACCACTCATCTGTGATCTAGTGCCCAGTGTTTACAAACTGGCCAGCTCCCACACCCACTGTGCCTGAGGAAGAAAGAGCTGCTGGTTTGACTAAGACATGGCACCTTCTTCTCCGCTTGATGCCAGTCCATTTCGCCATTTACTCTATTCTGAGAGCACACTCCAAAGGAAGCGACTGCTTGGCCTGTTTATTTCAACGACTCTTGATAGCTCTTTTTAAAAACTTATACCATAAAGGTGTTGGCCAGCCTCTTCCTTTCCAAACTTCTTTTCTATATTTGGATAGGTAAAAAATGGCTAATAACCAAAATAATTACCTTTTTTTAAAAAATGAAAGTAACTAAGATGATTGAAAATAGTCTTTTCTTTTGGACCTCAATTTTTAATGGTAAAAAGTAAATCTTTCTTTGTGACTGCTTTGACTCACAGACTCGGCTATAGTTTAGTTAGGGTTGAGGAGTGAAGGCACTCTACAGAGTCATTAGTTGTATTCCCAAACCAAAGGCAACAGTGAATCCTCAACTTTACAGACCCTTGAAATTCAGATGTAGATAACTGTCAGAGAAATCAGGTTATGTGATGGACGATCAGATAAAAACAATCCACAGTGCTAGAAAAGGCCCTACTACAACAATCAAGCTTGAAAAAGTCACTAGTATTTAAGGTCTGAATTTCCAAGCAGAAAGAGCCACAGTATGTGTGTGTTTCCTTGCATGGATAAGAAAAAGGTTTCATTGGCCTGAGTAAGCCCGATGGTGGCAGTCTCGGCGTCTTAGTCACCACTGAGACAGGAAGGAAGAAGCGGATGCAGCAGCCATCCACTTCTGAAGCCAAGTCTCCTCCTGAATCTTCTAAAGCAACCATTAACCTTCTCCAACACCAAAGGACTACCCTGTTTCTTTGTTTTAATACATAAAACAGTATTAAACTGTGGCTTCCACAAATTCTTCTTAATAAAGCACTCTTTGGTGGAAGACAAGCAGCTTGGGTACTTAACAGCTAACATCACAATAGTATCACAAATTTCAACATTAAATGACAGGAGGTACCATTTGAAAAACTGTATAAATTTGATATTGAGTCATAGGATGAGCAGAAAATAAATATATAAAAACCTCCATCAGAGATTCAATTCTTCTGAAGGGCAGCAGCTAAAATGATTGTCATCACATGGGACACACATACGCCACCAAGACTAGGCAGCTCTTTTCATAAGAGAGGGCTTTGACAGTACACCTGAGACTAAACCAACAACTTTTTTGTTGTTAAAGTTGAAACATTTATACAAAAGAAAAATTGGGTCCTTCTTCAAATCATTGCCTTGTACCCAATCTCATTTAGCTATTTCATCTCCAGGGGACATTTTTCTTCACTGAATAAGCTTCTTAGGTGGAAAGCAGAAAAGGTTTTTTACAATTCTATTTTGTTTTCAAATAAATTGTGCTAAATACAGTTGTCGTTTTCTGTTCTTAAGTCTTCCTTCAGTTCTGGTCACAGGTTTTTTAACGCAAGACTGTTTTAGTCCTTGAAATGGAGAGACTATAAGGGGGAGGAAAAACAAAAAAGGATGTTTACCATGAGGGTCTTAAAGTGTTATCCAAAGAGTATGTAATTATCAATGACAAGGAAGGCAACACAACAGTAATATTACATGCTAAAAAGTAATCAGAGCACTTTGTATAATTTTTAAAATGCAAACACTTTGGAAATTGAACAGTAAAATTATCACACACACACACACACACACACACACACACACACACACACACATATATATAAAAGGGCTGAGCCCGGTGGCGTAAGTGGTTGAGTGCGAGACTGCAGCCTGTGGGCTTGGTGGTTCAAATCCAGCAGCGGCTCTCAGAAGCAGCGCTGGGTAGCTCCCATGACCACTAGAGGGCAGTGATGCCAAAAAAAAACAAAAAAGGGAGGGTGATGAAGCAAAAAAGGGTTCAGTTCTGTAAAATAAATTTTAAATAAATAAACTCTCAAGAGGAAAAGTTTCAAGAAAAAAAGGGGGGGATTTGAGGGCAAAAGCAGCAGAGCAAGTAAAGTAACACAATGTCATTAAAGGCATTTCTTGCCACGCATTCTTTTTCCTTCTTTCTCTCTGAGTAACCAGGATGTGGGAAAGTTGGAAAGAATGAAATGATAAAGTGTTACTTGATTATCCCAAAAGATAGAATTTGGTCATGGGAAAAGTTCTGGTACTTCCAAGCACTTTCCACACCAACTACTGGAGAGCCCCTGCCAACTCCACACCCAAGATGCAGGCCAGGCGCATTCGGCAAATATACCCAAAGGTCCCTTTTCAGTATAGAAATAAGTAATCTTGATTTTCACCCCTTTTTCCTTTTCCAAAATTCTTACCCTACCTTTAAACTAAACAGCAACTTTCAGAGAAAAATAAAGCCTATAAACAGTCAGAAAAAAACAAAACAAAACAGAAACAGCTTCAACCTGGAGGTGACTTTCACATAGATGATAATGGTCCTGTTTCAAATAGGTTTATTTGAGGGCTGAGCCCCGGTGGCGTAGTGGTTGTGCGAGGGACTGAGGCCCCCTGGGACAGAGGTTCAATTCCAGCAGTGGGGCTGGGCCTCCTACTCCCACCACCGACAGCAGTGATGCCCCCCCCCCCCAAAAAAAAACAACAAAACCATCCACTCAAATAGGTTTATTTGAATATTGAGGACTGGTAGAGTCAAAGAAGGAAATATCTGGAATTTCAAAGATTGACATTTTTAAGGATCACAGATAACCAACATTTAAAATAGGATATTCAAAAGCAGAACACTCTGGGCTCCTACTGGGACACACACATGGAGACAACAGTACCAAAACACTGAAGCCTAGAGGCCAGAACACAGACACCCAAACTGAGAGACAAGAAGCAGTGCCAGGGATGATGATGGTATAAATCACAAATGAGAAGCCTGAGAAGTCCTAGACACGTTCGCCGGGGAAGGCCTCATGAGGAGACTCCTGACTGAGAGACACTAAAGAGAGAGCCAGAGCGCTTATCTTTCCTATCCCAGAAATGACCAGGCATCAAACACCCCAAAGGAAGGCAGCAGAGGAATGCTTCTAATGTAACTTGAAATTAAAACTTATTTGTATATACTAGCTTATTCAGAAACTAATACAATTACAATTTTTTTAAAAAAGAAAAAAAGCTTTAACTATAGGAAGGTATACTAAGTAGAATTAAAAAAAATGCTGTTAAGTCAATAACGCACATAGCAATCCTACTGGAACAGCAGTACTGCTTCATGGACAAGGTTTTGTTGGGAGTTATCTTTATGAAGCAGACTATCCTGTAGTTCGAGTTCAAACTGCCAACTACCCAGGAAACAACCAAGTACTTAACCACTAGGCCACCAGGACCACCCATGGAGTACTAACGGAAAAGCTCTGTGTTAGGATATGAAATGAACTAAGTATTATTGAATGAGATGACTGCAGATTACCAACCAGAGCAACTATGACATTTTAAAGACTATTCTGAGAGAGACCTTCAGAAAGTTAATGTGAGAACACTAAACACAACAATTCTGTTTAGTCAATTATTTACTGGATGTATTGACTTCTAAAAAAAGAAGCATACTAAAAAAAAAAAAAAAGAAGCATACTAAAAAAGAAGAATATATAGCTCCAGTAGGAAATGGGAAGACAAAAAAAAAACCCATTAATTAATCTCGACTGAGAAACAGAATATACAAGGTGCCTCAGAAACCCCCAAGAGTACTAAGGTTCACTCACACATGGTGAGAGGATTAAAGCTAGATGAGCCTACAGGTCCACTGGACCTAGAGTTGCAGCTCCACCAGAGCTTGCTACATAAGGCTCAGGAGTACTTGTGCTTCTGGTCCCTTCAAGTGGATACATGAAGGATTACTTTCCCTGAAAAGGACGTTACATTTCTCCACCACAACAAATACTTCTGATAAACATTCATATATATTTTCCCCACAATATATCACTTCTTTTAACATGTTCTTAAAAAAAAATTAGGGCTGAGCCTCAGTGGCGTAGTGGTTGTGCGCGGGACTGTGGCCCACTGGGTTGGAGGTTCAAATCTAGCAGCAAGGCTGGGCCTCCTACTCCCACCACCAGAAGGCAGTGATTACCACCCCCCCCCCCCCAACTCTCTGTAGAGTCTCTCTGTAACTGTCAGAAATCGAAAGACAGCTAATTCAGTGCTTTGTGAATTGAGGTGTAGGTCCTTCTGTTGATAGCATCAGAGACTAGAGCGGAGCAGAGCAAAGTAAAATAAACACAGGAAGTGTGCCTATGTCAAGAGCATGGATGGCAGCAAGGATGCCACCAACCTGCAAAACAGAAGGTCTCACAAATGGGATCATAAACAAGATCTCAACCCTGGTGCCTTGAATGTATTTATAGTAGCACAATGAAAAGTTATATAGCACACAAAAATATTTTTATATAGCATTTTAAAGGAAAGGTCACAATTCAAGGCTTTCACAACTTTAACGCTTATATTACTTCACCCAGAATTAAGTTATACACCAATGAGTTAATTTCCCTCATCATCCTTCAACCAAATAAATGACTGATGCTAAGTAGGATAAAAGTTCAGGTTCCTGCTTGGCTGTCTCCTTTTCTCATTCTAGAAGCAGGTAGCAGAAGATGATGGTACTCACTTGCCCTTGTTTTGTAAGTTGTAAGTTGATCATTTACAATGATATAAACACAAACTTGAGCTCAGAAAGGGGCAAAGGAAATCCTATATGGAGGGAATCTGTTCTTTTTAAAAATGATTATTAAATCCTTTCATTGTGACTCATAACAATCTATATATCCATCATGTCAAATACATTTGTATGTATGTTGCCATCATCATTTTCAAAATGTTTTCTATTTCAACCCTTGGTTATCAGATCCTCAGTTCTATCTTCTTCCATCCCTCAGTCTCTCCCCCTTCCTCTTTAACCCCTGGTAAGTTATAAATTACTATAATTTTCATATCTTACACCTACTACTGTTTCCCTTCACCCACTTTCCTGTTGTTCATCCCCCTGGTGGGTTGGTGGCTGTTATGTCGACCATTTTGATGAGTTTCCCTTTCTCCCCCACCTTCCCCCTACCCTCATGGTATGGCGATTCTCATTATTGGACCTGAGGGGTTTTTCTGTCCTAGATTCCTTGTGTTGTGTGTTCTTATCTGTACAAATGTATATGTTCTGGTCTAGCGGATTTTTAAGGTAGAATTGGGTCATATAGGGTGGGGGCAGCATTAAAGAATGAAAGGAAAGTTGTATATTTCATTGGTGCTATACTGCACCCTGTATTGGCTCGTCTCTTCCTTGTGATTCTTGTGTGAGAGGATGTCCAACAGTCTAGAAATTGGTTGGGGTTCCCACTCCATCCTGCCCCTCATTTACATCTATATGATTAAAAAAATTTTTTTTTGTTTTGCTTTTTTGGGGGGCATCACTGCCCTCTGGTGGTCATGGGAACTACCCAGCCTTGCTCCAGGAGAGCTGCTGCTGGATTTGAACCACCAAGCCCGTGGGCCACAGTCCCGCACTCAACCACTACGCCACTGGGGCTCAGCCCCCGCCATCTCTATGATTTTTTGTTCTGGGTCTTTTGATGCCTGATACCTGATTCCATCAACATCTCATGATCACACAGGCTGGTTTCCTTCTTTCAGGTGGGATTTGTTGCTTCTGAGCTAGATGGCTACTTGTTTATCTTCAAGCCTTTAAGACCCCAGATGCTATTTCTTTCGCTAGTTAGGCACCATCAGCTTTCTTCACATTTGCTTATGCACTCATTTTGTCTTTAGTGATCATGTCGGGAAGGTGAGCAACACAGAATGCCAGGTTATTAGAACCAAGTATTTTTGCATTGTGGGAATACATGAGTAAGGGTCCAAAGTTCATCTGCTACCATAATACTTAACATACAAACATATGTTACCTAGATCTATTTCCCCATCATTATATATAAATGTATTTATATGTGTCTTTATACATATATAAGCATTCTTTGCCTCCTAGTTCCTTCCTTTATTTCCCTTTACTTTCCTCTTGTCTCACTATCATATTCAACCTTCCTTCATTCGGCTTTCATTAATTCCTCTGGGCTACAATGCACTTGGATCAAGGCCATAGGGGACAGTTCTATAGATCACAACATTCAGTTCTCACTGTTTTAGTTCTCTGACTCTCCATATCCCTAGAAGGTCATTATGGAATTTAAAAGAAATCTTTTTGATTTCCAGCACTAACTACCCCAAGTTCCTGGAAAATGTTTTGGATAACTTCAATATTCCTGTCTAAGAACCTCTGGATGCTTACTTCTGAAAAGCACAAGACAAGCTTAGATCATTACAGTGACAAGAAAAGGCAACATGATCTAGAGGGAAAAACTGATGCTTGTCCAGCCCTCAAAAGGAATGTGATAGGACTTGTTCATCTTGATCCCAGTTCCTGGATTTGTGTCCTGTATAATGGAAGAAGCACAATTCAAAAAGCAGAAAGCAAAATTACATGAATTGGACACATTAAATTGTAGTGGGATCTTGGCCAATTACATCTACACAGAGTATGTCCATTCAGAGCATATTTAAATTAGCTATCCCCAACAGTCATTCTCTATTAATTTCTAGTAGCTTAATTCACATAAAAGTACAAACATTAAATCATACCCACTCTTTTTAAAATATCCTTTTTGCCCTTTAGCCCAGAGGTAAGTTTATGGCTTATTTTTTCTTTCTCATATTTCTCTATATGGCCTGTGTACATTTTTATGTGGACCTTTTCTCTGACTACTTAATGAGTATTTATCCAGATCATTAAGTTTTCTTTTAAACATATTATTCCCGATTCATTTGGTAAATGCTTACCTAGCTCCCATTCCTTACTAGTATAAATGATACTCTGATGCTGTTTTGAAACCTTTGACCACTTGTCAGTATTTCTATAATATTCTTCTCAAGTGGTCTACTTGCCACATCCCTAATAAAAATTTTTAAATCTTAAAATCATGAGTCAGAGTCCAGTTCTTAAATACTTGTGGTATTGGGGGCACTGTCGTGTTCTCAAGTGAATATAAATATGTAGTAAGGTTTTGCAAAAGAAACAAAAGGAAAGAAGAAGAAAGAGAATATAATGAATTCCTTATAAACCATAAATGAATCAGTAATACCAATTGTGACAACCAGACTCTCAGATGCAAATTGGATGGTCTGATCACAGGAATGCACCTGAAATGAATCTACACAAGATAACATACGATGGGGCCAAAGTCTTGGAGAAATGCAGGCATTAAAATCAAAAAGTTAAAAAGGAGGAAAATGGTATTCTTTTTTTTTTGGGGGGGGGTGGCATCACTGCTCTCCAGTGGTGGGAGTAGGAGGTCCAGCCCCACTGCTGGAATTGAACCTCCGTCCCAGTGGGCCACAGTCCCGCGCACAACCACTACACCACCGGGGCTCAGCCCGGAAAATGTTATAAAGCACAACATTTAGAAGTTCTGGTTGTAATTATCTTCAGACCCCTACTTGTCACTATTATAAGAGATACTGATCATGACACAGGACTCTCTAAGTTGCCAAGGGCAGGCAAAAATTATAAAATATAAAAAGGCCACTCACCTTTCACTCAGATAAAAAATATCATGCATTACCTTTTACCTCAAAAGTGATTTGTATTTGGATTGTGAGAAATGAAATGATTGTCTCCAGTTCATGATAAATATCTAAAGGCAACAGCAACAGTAACTGACAGAGTCATCATATATCCGTGTCCGTTTTTTTGTCAAAGCTACTTGAAATAAATCAAGCACACTAGGCTAAAAGAGTTATGACTCTTTTTATTGAGACTGGTCAATAGGATAAACAGATATTTGGGGGCGGGGGGGCAAAACTAAACACACTACCACTAAGTCTTTTCCAACTCACACCAACCTTACAAAGGACAGAGTAGACTTGTCCCTGTGGTTTTCTAAAACTGCTCTATACGAGAATAAAGCTTTGGCTTTCTCCCATGAAAGAGCTGGTGGCTTTGAGCCACTTAACTTATGGTTAGTAGCCCACTGAATAAGCACCGTGCCACAGGGCTCCTCTTCAATAAAGAACAATCCCTAAATTCACTGGGGTTATCATATTTTCTTTGCCATACTTCTCTGCAGCAAATTCTCCAACAACTTGGCTGTATCTGATACAAAGATAGCAAGATTCCCTTCAAATTCTGAACAGATTGCTTTGGAAAGTCCTAATTTAAGAATGTAAATATATTCTCAACTTTTCCATGTTTCCAGTTTTGAGAATTATCTCTGAAAAAAAATTACATGCCCACATTCCAATTATTTTAAGATGATAAGCAAGCAAGCAAAACACATTTGCGCAAGTTTTTTATCAAATGAACTCTACTTCTTCCTATCTTCATTTCTATCTCTAGATGTAGGGTTCAAGAGATTACAGGGGGCACCCAATGCTTGGAACTTTTCAAAGAGTAGAATTCTTGTCTCACCTTTTAAACCTGCTTTTTCTTGAAGCAGATCTGGTGGTTCTGATAGAAATGCCTGCACTGCCAGAAATGTGAGGTTCAGATGTTTTACAGCTCTGAACACTGGACTGAAGAATTACACTGGAAATGGTTGAAAAAATGTTTGATTATTTCACAAAATAATTGCAAATACTTGATGGAGGAAGGCACTTTTGCACTTTAGTGCAAAATTATTTTAATTGAGAATGTATGTAATCTTCCTTAAATACATTCTGCTCAGGGTTGAGCCCTGATGGTGTAGTTGTAGTGTGCAGCACTGTGCCCCACTGGGTTGGCAGTTCAAATCCAGCAGCAGCTCTCCAGGAGCAAGGCTGGGCCTTCTTCTCCCACCAGAGGGCAGTGATGCCCCCCCGCCAATACATTTTGCTCCTCCCACCCACAAAAATTTGAAAACATTTTTATTCTTTTGTTTTCTTGGAAAACATTTTTAAATCTAGGCCTTTTAAAAGGAAAAATCTCATTTACTTACAAAGGTTACACAAAGATAACCACAGTATACTTTGCTTTTGGAAAATATACGACCTGACATTTTAAGGCTTTTTCTTGCTAAAGAACTCAATCAGTATAACAAATTTTTGTGCTCAAAGTAAAAACTAATTTTAGAAATCAGTAAAAACAAACAAAAAATCCAAAATTATAAAAAATAGAATATAGTTAGTATTAGTGATACAAAATAATGTTCACTCTTTAGAGTTGAAAGTATGGATGATAAATACTAAATCAGTAACTAGATAACATTTCAAAATATGTTCGAATAAAATTTGAACCTTTCCTGGATATTATAGCAGTTACTCATTAAATCTCTAAGGTACATTAAAATGAAACTACCTAATTTTTTTAAAGTTACCCTAATTATGCTATAAAAACCTAAAGAAACTGACGTCTCTAGGAACCCACAAAGCAAACTGATGAATCAAGAAGGACCCCCTCTGACAAAGTGTATGTACATAAAATAGTTCATAAGTTGGGCTTTTTCTTCTTTGTTAAATCCCCCGGGGAGATACAAGGGAAAACATCAAATGATTTTAAATGCAAGTATTCTCTACTAAAGATAGTCATTGAAGGGCTAAAATGAGCATGTTTATATATGCTAAATTTTTATTTATCTGAAAGAGAAAAACATTGACTTAACAAAGTCCTCTTAGATCTAATTGCAATGCTGGAACAGTCAATAACAACTTACAAGAAGAGTAAAAAGAAGCCATTCATATTAACTAGTGGGCCTATGTCCCATGTATAGTACATATACTGAAAGCCGTGTTTGTAAAATGTAATACAGGTGAGTCAATTCCTACAATCTTAATATTACTATTCTATAGCATTTTCAAAATTTTGGTAAAATATTAGCTTCTTATCATGAAAAAAGAGAGAGAGGAGGGCTTTACAGCACCAGAAACAGAAACCTGGGGCTAAGCCCCGTTGACGTAGTGGTTGTGCACAGGACTGCAGCCCACTGGGATGGAAGTTCAATTCCAGCTCCACAGGAGCCCTCCTACTCCCACCACCAGAGGGCAGTGATGCCCCCCCCCTTTATGTGCAGAGGAAGGAAGAGGAGCTGCAATCCCAGCTGTTTCACTGTATCCACCAAACAAATCAAACTGGTGAATTGTTGGTGAATCCATTCCGATCCTGGTGTCCCCAGGTTTGTCACAGTTCTCAAAAGCCCATTTAAAAATCTTGATGAGCCATTCTCCCCAGGCAACTGAGTAAACACAAATGTTCAACTTCTGAGTTAGCAAGAGTGTTCCCCAGTGGTGCCACCCAAGAGCTCTGTATCCATGCATGGCTTTGTTTTACAAGTAGGACTGAGAATTTCCCATGATAGAACCTTCTGTTTAAAAATAATCACCAGAAGGAGGAAACAAATCCCCAATCCCAGCCTGAACAGAGCTCAGCAGAAAAAGTGCATAATTTAATAGATAGTTTGATGAAAGTGATTCCAGGTAACTTTTCTGAACAGGAATGAATTCACCAAAAAGGAAAGATTAGTTCTGAAGTAAAAGCATATGCAAAACAAGTTATCGGATCAAATATCACAAATAAACTCATCAAGTTTATGAATGCAGACTGCAGCTTTCTCTGCCGGAAACTATTGCTTCAATTGGTATTTTGCTTAAAGCGGGATTTCTCAGGAAGTTTTATCATCCTACTATTGAATGTTCCAATAGTATAGACAAAAGACTATGTAGTCACTGTCGATGGGTCAATGAAAGCATAGGTATCAATGCCATGGATTTTTAATTCCTACTCTGAAAATAGGAATTTTTTGTTTTTAATGTTTATTAACTAAAGTGAGGGGGAACTATTTACTGGTCTTTGTAAAGAAATGGAAGGTAGTTTTTTTTTTTGTTTTTTTTTTGGGGGGGGCATCACTGCTCTCCGGTGGTGGGAGTAGGAGGCCCAGCCCCACTGCTGGAATTGAACTTCCGTCCCAGTGGGCTGCAGTCCCGCGCACAACCACTATGCCACTGGGGCTCAGCCCGGAAGGTAGGTTTTTATAAAAAGAAAACAACTATTTCTGAAGCCCCAGCCAGGTTACTGCAACTGGCAGAAACTCTGTCTCTGCTCCATAAGCCTTATAGTTTTACTTGCCATTTTTGTAATTCAGAGAAGTTGAAGCTACAGTTGGCTCTTTCTTAATTATCATACAAGCTTTTGACGAAATCTAAGGTCATTTGGGCTAAAGACATAGACTCTCATTATCACTGGGCTGACTCTTACCGGATTACTCTCTAGGATTTCCTAGACTGTAAACTTTAGAGAGCCGACCACAGCGTTTTATCTAGTGGAGGTAGGGAGTGGATCTAAATTGCTAACCTTTCAGTCAGTGAAAGGTTATCCCACCACACTGTAAAATCTTTAGTGTGTGTGTGTGTGTGGGGGGGGGGCGCGATGTAGGGGGAGAAGGACTAATACATTGCTTGTTTAGAAAATCTGAGTTTTTGTTTCTCAAGGGGACCATTATGAAAATGTTTAAATACTATCCAAATAACACAAAATTACTGCTAAAATTACTGTATCAAAATTACTGATAGGACACTTAAAAATAAAGTTAATGTGAAATACTATTATAATATTGATAACAAATAACATAGAACTTTGAAAAAAAATAGAAGGAGCTGCTACCAGGGGCTCAAGTAGAAAGCGGATATTTTGAGGATGATAATGTCAACAAATGTACAGGTGTGCTCGACAGAGTGTATATATATATATATATATATATATGGATATATATATATGGATATATATATATGGATATATATATATATATATGGATTGTGATAAGCATTGTATGAGGCCCCAATAAAATGATTTAAAAATATATTTAACAGAAATTTTTAGTGATTTATTCATACCTGCTATGATTTCAGATATTTATTTGTATTAAAGAAGAGCAGTTATTACATCTCCTGCTGATACATTAAAAGGGGGGTGGGCAGCTACACTTAAGATATCCTGCCATCTTCTTCAAATAGCACATGGTAAGGTGTATTAATTTAGTAAGCGTTCCATCTCTTCATGAGGTATTTATGACACCACAAGGGGCTCTTGGGTATTGATAACATTTCCAGTTCCTAACCAACCCAATCACAAGGTTTTTTCTCAGGATTCGGTATGTGCCATTATATAGTTTCTCCTTTCTAACCTTCCCTGATAAAATCCATAGTACTACTTATTTCTGCTTCTAATGAGTCCACTTTCTTCTGGGCAGTATCTTTCTAAATCTTATGCAGTGAGATCTGAAACGTGAAGCAAACAGCGAAGTAAAAAATTAAATAGTCAGCTCAAAATGCTTTGAGCAATCATGTCCAATATCTAAGATGAAATTACAACAGTGAATACTGCACTATTTATACTAAATGTCTACCCATTAATACAGAAGAAGGCTTTCAAAATGATGGATCCAGAGTTCGACAACTTTCATTGGCCACCTTCTCATGACCTCAGTGAGTCTAACAGAGCAATCAAAGGTACAAAAGATCTAGCTGTCAAGCACATAAGTGCTTGTCAGTAATGACAGCCTCCTGGGCAGGCAGCAACATGGCATTTGCCAATAGATATGAGAAGCAATGGGGAATGAGAATAGTCATCTTTAAAAGAGAATAATGATGGAGAGGGTGGATAAAAGGTACAAGGATTAAATTTGCTTACCCCAATGATATGGTAGTAAGTTCTTCCTCACTCCAAATTACTTAGGCAAGTTATGCTACACATTCTGTTTTGTGTTTGAAATGCAACAACACACATCTTCACAACAACAATAAAGTTACATCTTTTCTTTTTTCTCCCCCTGGTGGGAGTAGGAGGCCCAGTCTTGCTCCTGGAGAGCTGCTGCTGGATTTGAACCGTCAACCCTGTGGGCCGCAGTCTCGCACACAACCACTACGCCACCAGGGCTCAGCCCAAGTTACATCTTATATAAAAAGTACAACAGCAAAACAAAAAACAATCATAGCATCCCTATATATGGTTTCTAAAACAGGAAGTCATTATGGGAGCAGAAATTCCCACTCCCTTTTCAGGGAAGAGGCTGATGTTTGCAGGGTGGGGCTTGGTGTTAGTAGGCCCCAAACAAACCCACAGTGCCTATAGTCCGCCGTCTTACAGAGCACAGCAAGAAGAAAAAGAGTTGATAGAGATAAGTTTTAAACTTACCCCGGGGAGTAGGGTAGAATAATGTATCTACAAAATATCGACGTATCATCAGCATCAATACCACTCCTATGTGATTCTGGATTTGAACCGCCAAGCCAGTGGCCCGCAGACCCACACACAACACTACGCCACCGGGGCTCAGCTCCTATGTGATTCTGTACCATCTCTCTAACTTTGCCTCTTGAAAAAAACACAGTGCTCTTGATTAAATCTGTTTCCCAAAGACTCTAGAGTAGAACTGCTCCACAGGGTTTCTAAGAAAACAGACTTTACTTTTCCCCAAGGTGTAAGTGTGGAATCAAAATGCAGGTCTTTTGGTTAGCAGCAAAGTTCTTAATTTCTATAGCACCACCAGTGCTCCTTCTCACCTCTTGGGAGAGCTGGAAAAAAAAATGGGATGATTTAAAAAAAAAAAAAAAAAAGGAGGGGGAAAGAGGAGCTTATACCAAGGGGTCAAGTAGAAAAAATTTGGAAATGAAGATGGCAACATGTGCACAAATGATGTATTGAATGCTGTAAGAGCTATAAGAGCCCCAATAAAATTATTGAAAAAAAAATTTAAAAAAAAAGAAAATTAAGTCTATGAAATGCATGACTCTCTCAAGCTAAAATACATAGAAATACGAGCTTACTTAGAGAAGCAAAAGAAAAACTAAATGGATAATCTATATCAGAAACATAGCATATCTATATATATTAGAATCTTATTAATAAGATACTCAAGAAAATGGCATTAATTAGACCATGATATAGAGGTTTTTCTTAAATTATAACAATAAAGTCTGCTACATTAAAAAAATAATTTCGCTGAGCCCCGGTGGCGTAGTGGTTGTGCGCGGGACTGCGGCCCACTGGGATGGAGGTTCGATTCCAGCTCCACAGAGCAAAGGCTGGGCCTCCTGCTCCCACCACCTGAGGGCAGTGTTGCCCCCCCCCAAAAAAACCAACAACAACAAAAAAAAGAAAATGTATAGTTCGGGCTGAGCCCCGGTGGCGTAGTGGTTGTGCGAGGGACTGCGGCCCACTGGGACAGAGGTTCAATTCCCGCTCACAGGAGCAAAGGCTGGGCCTCCTACTCCCACCACCAGGGCAGTGATGCCTAAAAAAAATAAAATAATAATAATAATAATAATAATAATTTCTAGGGGCTGAGCCCCGGTGGCGTAGTGGTTGTGCGCGGTACTGCGGCCCACTGGGATGGAGGATCGATTCCAGCTCCAAGGAGCAAAGGCTGGGCCTCCTACTCCCATCACCTGAGGGCAGTGATGCCCTCCCCCCGCAAAAAAAAATTTCTATCCATTTAAAGACATTCAATAAAAGGACAACATTTGATACAAGGGAATTTGACTTTGGAGGAGACTGCAGAATAAAGTATTGTATTCTTTTATAACTTTCAAGACCACATTGGGCAAATGAATAAGTCCTTGAAATATGAGCTGAGAATAAAAAAAAAAATACAGACTAGAATAAGAAGGGAGTACCAAAATCCCATTCTCCCCAGGACACACCTCTTTTCTGTGCTCATGGCATTTAGTAGGATGTTCTTCAGGTGTTCTGTTACTCACATTTATGTGCAGAAAAGAAGTCTCTTTGGGGCTACCATATTAATTGCAAGAATGAAGATCTCTAGAGAAATTTGGTTACATTGACAAAGTAAAAACATTTAGTTATCTTGGGGAAAGGACAAGAGAGAGAGGAAATAAGGAATACAGTGCCTGTTCTAGGGAAATAAACAAGGCAGGGCAAGTCTTCTCTATTTCATTTAACATCAGAGTTTGAAATTATGCTTAATGTACTCCCTAGAAGAGAATAAATGAAATGAGGTAGAGGAGAAAACTCTAGTCATAGATGAACAGATTTATTAAGAAACTATTTGCCTGCTGAGTGGAAGCTGTACATGATGGCCCATTCAGAGGTGAAACACAGGATAGAATGCCTATGAGGCCTCCTGACAACAACAATCAAATCATTACTAAAAGCAGAAAGCCCAAGGGAAGAATTTTGGCTGGACTGAGGAGGGCACACTGAACAAGTAGAAATTAAAGGGAAACTGTAGAGTCAATTGACAGAGAAAATTACCCACACTTACCCAAATTAACTAAATATTCAGTAGGATCTAGTGTCTTCATTTACAAACTACTATTTCAAGACATTTGAGAGAGTAAACGCAACTTAAAAACCAAAGTGTTCTTTTTAACATTCTTTCTATGGAAATTCTTCCCTCCCCACCATCATTCTATTCACTGCAAAGACTCAGGAAAAGTATCACTGAAAAAGAAACACCAATAAAGCTAAACAAACTAATTAAGGAGGAAAATGTGCATTATGAAAAACATGCTGGACACAAGAAGTGCGCAGTAGCAAAGATATGGAATGGGACACTTACACAGCAGCTATTTGTCAAAGGTCCTGAGGGCTACTGTGTTCGGAAACCATCGAGCCAGACTAGCAGGAGGGGAAGGATGTAGTCACACACAATCCACCAGACGACAACACTACACAGTGCAGAGGTCAGCACAGCTAAGGGACATCTGGAAAGGGATGAGGGGAAAGAATAGATATTCAAATTTGGAAGTCAAAATAACAACAAAGTAATAAATTAATTAAAAAAAAATCAAGCCACATGTGAATTTTAGATACCTTAAAGACTCAGACTCAGACCAGCAATTAAGATTAGGGAGGGTGTGGAAAGGGGGATGGAGATGAAGATGTAGTTTTACCATTTTATACCGAGGAAAGAAACAAACAACCCAAACCGTGGTCTTCAGTTTGAATTTGTCTGAATTTTAGAAACTATAGGTCTGACTCAAATTCTACCTGAATGCCCCATGTTAATTTAATTTTATGAAATTGAAATAAAAATTGTTATATAATCCAAATTATTTAAATAGTACACGACACACACACAAATCTAAACCAAACCAGTGCCTTCGCTGGTTCAAAAAACCTTAAAAAAAACCAAAAAACCAAAAAACAAATAGAAAAGCAACCCCACTCCATTCCCAGTCTGAATTGGGAATATAACACCATCACAGGAGACAAAGTTATAAATTCACATAGTGGTTGACACTTAGCTTATTTCTCAATCAACTGATCTTTTATTTCTGGCAGTAAGGAAGGAAGCATCTTCATATTTGGAAACCTAGTAGCTTCTAGGTACTACACTTCCACCCGGTCAGTGTACATGTCCATGACAAAAATGCAAAAGGCTCTGTGAAGACTAACTTTGTGGAAAGCACTGGGATGATCACATGGGAAATACTAATCTTGCTTATTAGGGCCATTTTCCCCACTTTCCTGTCACTGTCACCACTGCAAGGTATGAGACAAGTGGAAAAGGACTGCACGGAAGGGTGTACTTGAAATCCAAACCTTATCTCATAACACCCTCCAAAGATTATATCTGAACCACCCACATGATTTAATACACATGCCAAAACCAAATCTAATCTGTGTTAACATTATAAGGACTGAGTATTTTTTAAAAAATGGAATGAATGATGTAACAAAAATGACTACTATACAGAAAGGCAGGTCGTAGTGCTGAATTAATAACCTACCAAATCAATTTTGGCACAGATGATACATTTGCCATCACATACCAAAGATCAGATCACCCTCCCAGTGCTGTCTTCATGACAGACAGGTACATACAAACTTTTTGAGCCAACTATTATATAATCGCTCCACTACTGAGAAGCTAGTGATATTTCTATAGTACTATTTTCTCTATTCCTAATTAATTTTTCTTCTTGCAAGTATTTTCTTTGTTGGGGAGGGGGTACAATTAACCCTGCTTCTGAGGCATTGGCATTTATTGAAAAATGACATACATTTTTATACACATCTTTTTACACATTCCCCCCATTACAAGATTTAAATATACAAACATGTGTTCTTTCCAAGTCAGCAACTTGAGTATTAGGAAAAGACATGTGGAAAACTCATATCCTAGTTTCACCAGTTAAACAGGTGTTTCCTATATCCCAATAAAAAAAACAGGCCAACTCCCCAAGTCAAGCTCTTGACAGTGAAACCTTAACATCATGTGGAGTGGTTTTCTAAAGCAGCAGCAGTACTCAGTTCTGAAGGGTAAAAAATCATCTAAAATTCTGCAAGCATCACGGTAGTTCAGAAAAAGGGGAAGTGAAGGCAACTCTCTTTAATGATAAACTCCATGGTGGTCTTCTAAGTAATGAAATATTCAAGTACTGGCCAGGATGAAGTACTCAAGTCAAAAGAATGCTATAAATAATGGTGACAGTCCTTCTTGTCAAGCTGGAAGGGAGAACCATGAGCAAGTGTTTCAAGTTGAGAATGAGATCTCTGTTCCAGGAAACACGTTAAGAAGGGCAGGACTGTGTGAAAGCCTTTATCTTCATTTCATACTCCAGAAAATGAGTCTACCTGACTTGAGTTGTTTGAGTCCTTCTAAAGGCAGCAAAGGCCAAGTGGAAAGCTGAGACCACCTTCAGAAAAGACATACAGTGAACTGGAAGGGGGAAGACTATAACAAACCCTTTGCTTGATATGTAGGGCCTCTAAGAAGTCCCTCTCTCTGATTCCTGATCACTGTGGTGCTCATCTTAAGAGGTGTGAATGAGTTGTCCTGACTTTCACTGAGATTCTCTGTACTGCCACACTTTTCCCACCATTCAACAACCTCTATCATAGGACGCATCAAGCCAGGAAGCTGCTAAGATAAAATGTCGAGTATTTAATAGAAACAGTGAAGTTTCTCCCAGGTATTCAATGCAGCAGTGCTATAAACACAATAGCTGCCATGATTTATGGCCAACGCAGGAAATAATACTCAGAGAGAGATCCAGAGTCAGATCCAGAAATGGTTTCTGTCTGTAATTCCTAATGCAGTGATAAGACAAAAAACAGGACCGTCAGTATGGGTGTCAGTGCTAACCTCCAGTGTCAGGAGCGTGTCAAAGCAGGCTCAACAAGGCTGCTGGCAGGGATCCTTAATGTTAGCTTTCCAAGAATCTGAAAATGTTTCTTTATCAATCCCGAAGTGCTATCCTCTATTTTGGTGAAGGAGATGCGATTAAAGGTGGACCCCCTTCTTCTCACCTGAGGCCTCAAAGATTCCTTTGCCACCTCAGCCTTGGAAGAAGAAAGTGAATGGAAGACAAAATTTCTTGAGTTTCAGGTAGGGTTGAGGTCAGACAGGGCAGCCAGTTTTTGAAGCACAGCTTTGGGATGGTTGAGGCAAGGAGCCTGTCTTCAGCTGGTGGGCACTTTCTGGTTTGATGGCTTCAAAAGGGTTTTGGAGCAAAGACTGATTGCTGAACAACCACAGTGTGATTAGCACTCTTCTGAAGGGCTTTGGCAGGAACTTTCTTGGCCGCATCATAAACTGATGATCTTCTCCAATTTCTTCTTCTTCATTGTCTGCACATTTCCCCCAACCGGGTCTGGTCCTGAAGCCGCTGCTCTTGTTCAGTTCCCTTCTTTCTCCAGCTGGCTTCCGTTCCATCCAACCATTCTTCATTCTGATCATCAGAAAGTCCATCTGGCACACATCATCTATGTTTTTCCATCGGAATTTCCTCATTTGCCTAGGACCATCACTAAGCAGATTTCGATCAGCTAGGTACCCCTCTTGGTATAAACGTAACTGTCACTCATTGTCATCCAGTATAGTTTTCATGTATACTTTCTTGATTTGACTCTGCAATTCTTTTTCAGAAGGAAGTGCTTCATCAATTACATCCTCTTCATATTCATCAATATCTTTCCCAACATACTCGTATTCACTTCCCATATCACTGCCGGACACCTCGGCCTCATTTTCCAGGTAATTCTTCATTCGCATTTGCCTTTTTCAATTTCTCAGATTGCTTTAGGAGTTCTTTATCATCATCATCATCATCATCATCATCATCATCATCATCTTCCAATGGCAGATCTTCATGATCAGTCACTCTGATCACTGTTCTCATCCTCACCACTATCAAATGCATCATCATTTGGAACAAGCCGGAAGTCTCCAAATTCCTCCTCTTCACCTTCTTCTTCTTCATCCTCCCTATCTGTTGGAAAAGAACAAGTGCTTCTTCCATTGGGTCACCTATGCTGCTTTCCTTCTGCTTATGTAACTCTGAGAGAGCTGGAGTGGAAGTTTCTTGAGAAGTGAATTTCCCTGAGCAAAGGTTCAGAAGCTACTCTATGTTCTCTTTCTTATCATTAGTCCTGGATGGAGGTTTGTTTGCCTGAGATGTGAACTTTCCGGTACACAAATCCAACAGTTCATCCATGTTTGCATCCATATCATTCTCATCCATGCTTGCCAATGGCAGCTGGGGATTCCTAAGGTTCCTAACATTTAAGAATTCATCTGACTCCAACAATTGGCTCTGAGTGTCATCTTTTAAACAGAACTGGAAGTCTCTTGTTCCTTGGGAAAGTGTCTTAGGCTCTGAGGAGATGTTATACAGATCCTGGGAATCCTCTATGGGTAATGAAGGCTCAGACAACTTCCCTGAACTCTTGATGCTGAGTTAACCAAACTGGCCCAAAATAGCCCAGGTGAATGCAAACATGGATGAGCTGTTGGATTTGTGTACCGGAGAGTTCACATCTCAGGCAGACAAGCCTCCACCCAGGAATAATGACAAGAAAGAGAATATGGAGGAGTTTTGTAAATTCTTTTGACTTTTCCATTTTTTGCCAGCACATATGCTCTCCTTAATTTCCTCCTCTGCACTATTGCAGATAGAGTTCTCTCGAGAGGCATTTATGCCTTCACTTCAGAATCGCTGTCTTGTAGCACCTTCTTGCTTTTTGATTTCTTACTTATAAAAGTCCTTCATCTGAATCTCTTTCACTTGAGGCACTTGTATCCCAGCTGCCTTTTCACTGTCTGATTAACTATTTGTTTCCTCTTGTGGAATGAGTTTGGGCTCACTGATTTCTAGGTGAACCTCTGAGACAACCTCGCCAGACATGATTTCTGCCTCGACACGGCTCCTTCAGCCTCCTGATCCCTCAGTCTGAACCAGTCTCTCCTCCTCCTCCTCCAGTTTCTTCTGGCCGTTCCTTGCAAGTATATTCATATGACTAACTGCCATCAGAGAAATAAAAATAACTTGTCTACAGCAATAGGTGAGTCTAAGCTGGAAAACAGGAATTGAACTTAGGTGTCTCAAGCCAGACAGCTAATAAATACTCACTCTCTTTTATTCCTAAAATAACAACAAAAATTTGGTAAGGAGGGCTGAGCCCCGGTGGCGTAGTGGTTGTGCGCGGGACTGCGGCCCACTGGGATGGAGGTTCGATTCCAGCTCCACGGAGCAAAGGCTGGGCCTCCTACTCCCACCACCTGAGGGCAGTGATGCCCTCCCCACCCCCAAGAAAAAAAATTGGTAAGGAAAGTGAATCTCCAACTGATCTCTCTTGTAAAGCCAAAAGAACTACAAATAAATCAGAGCAAATAAAAAATGATTACAACAACAAAGGAGAGAATGAGCATAATGCTGTAAAGGAGGAGTAATTATTCTGCTGTGATTAATTTAAAATCCTCCAGAGTCTTCCTATATAACGTGAAACACTTAGAAAACTTGGGTATTTCCTTTTTTGCCTTAAAGTTTGGACTGTGGTATCTGGAGCCTGGCCTATGTATAAAGGCCTATGCAGCCCTGGGAGGGGAGGGGGGGCCAGGAAGGGCCAGTTTTAGGGCTATTATTTTTAGGATTACAATAATAATTTACAATAAAAAATTAAATTTTAACTTACAATAAGTTAAAATAATTTATAATAAAATTATTAACTTTTTTACTTTTACATTTTTGACCTTAATTTATATCAAGAAAGCCTCATAGAGTGAAGTATTCTTTGTTTCTATCATAAGGTGGGATGTAATTAGAAAACTGAACAAATCATAGCAGAGACCCAGGTAGACCTGAGAAGCAACAGGGCCCAAGCCAAGAGCAGTAATGCAAAAGATTTGGCTTTCAATCAACCATTACTAATCACATTCAATTCTTATCTCCTCACATGGCTACATAGGGAACGTCCAAGTATCAACCTCTATTCCCAACAATTAAATTCTTATTTTCATTGTTGTCTCTTACTTAGATTAACATAAACCCGTTAGCCATCTATGAGAAACTTCTTAACTTTTTGGGAAAAGAGCACCAAATGATTTGGACTGCTTGGAAAAACATTTTCAAGAGAAGTAGACTCAGAGAGTGACTACAGGAAATTTCTCATCAGCCTATTTAACAATAAGTTACTTTAATTTTTTTAAGCTTTTTTTTCGGGGGGAGAGCCACTGCCCTGGTGGGAGTAGGAGGCCCAGCTTTGCTTCTGATGAGCTGCTGCTGGATTTGAACCGCCAACCCAGTGGGCTATAGTCCTGCACTCAACCATTACACCACTGGGGCTCAGTCAATAAGTTACTTTTAACTAGGCAGATTTTGCACCTCCACTCAAAATTTGACATTGGAAGAGAGAACCAACTATTTTGTAAGAAACTGATGATGCAGATTCTTAAAACTAAAACGCCTAGATACAACTGAAAACAACCTATAAAAGTAAGCATCAGGGCTTTGCAATTCAAAGTGTAGCTCTCAGTCCAGCAACATGAGCAGCACTAGAGGTTTACCGAAAATACACATTTTAAAGATGCCTCCTGGGGCCGATGAATCATACTCTGTATTTTAACATTCCAGGTAAGTCAAATGCATGTTGAAGTTAGAGATCCAATGCTTTGGAGGACTACTTACGCTCCCTATTGATTTCTAAAACTGTTTTCAGAATGATTATTTGGAAGTACTACAATGATCAGAAAGAACTATAATTATTAAGATCTGTTATAAAGACTAAAACAAAGTGGAATCTAGTGTTAAAAAATATTATACAAAATGTTCTCCAAGCATACTCATGGACTGAAACACTAGTAAACTACACATCTCATATACACATACTACAGGTATTAAGGTCTTCCATTTGTTTGGCACTTTCTATTGGAAAATGCATATTCTCTTCTTTGGGTCCTTGAATGATTCTCAGAGCAATCAGATAACATATTGTGCCTTCTGTGCAATTCTACTTTATCAATGTAGGACACGAACCCATTCTGACAGGCAGGGATATTTATCACTATACTAATGACGGCGATCCATGAACACTTTCTGGGAAAAACACTCAATGAAAAAGGTTGACTCTTCTCTGTCATAAACATTTAGTATATCACTAATTCCTCACCGTATTTAAAGATGGTTACTAGATAAAACTATTTTACATCTTCATTAACCTACTACCCCCCAAAACAACTGGAAAATTTGGAATCTGATGGTATAGTGAAAGTTCTACTAGGAAACACTCTAGGAAAAAGTACAGTAGTTCACATTTTCTTCTTCTCCTTTATGAACAATTTTTAACGATACATGAGACTGAGTCCAAACAAATGCACATATACACACAATGAAGCTCAAGTGACTATACGTATCCCCAATAATCTCTAAAAGCTTCTACTCTCATGATAAGTCTTCTCCGGTAATTTAGAAATATTTCCCTAATAAAAATATACAATACAAATATATAGTATTTTAGTCCAGTTCATTGTTCTATCAAAATAATATAACCCAGTAAACCATCAAGTCACAACTAACTAAATTCTATCATACCAAAACAAATTATCTGAATTAGGGCAGTGGTTTTAATTAATTTAAAATGTGATAACTATGGATACATCTGTTGTTCTGGAGTTCACATCTTCTGTAATTCTCTTCAAAGTAACACCTACAGATTATTCAGGGAGAAAGAGTATCCCTGATATGATTTTCCTATTTCTAAAGGCTTATGAAATTGCAATAGAGGATACAGATAAACAAAGGATGTCCCAAAACTTCTTAGGCAAGCACCACTGGATTTTAAATAACCATGATCATTGCTTTCAAATGCCCAATAGGTACATTACTATGGATACAAATGAACAGAGAACAATGCCCATGGTGAACAACATCAACCAAACAGAGGAGATCAGACTCACGTGAAGGGAACTGAATTTGCTATTAATTGTCTTCTGCTTTTCAAGGCTCGAAGTCTGTCACCTTGTGTCACTCCATTGATGTCATCGTCATCGCTATACTGTATAAGTAAAACAAATACTGAACTAATAATTAAGTACACCTATTAATGCTTTAAAGCACCACCATTACTTTTATTCAAGTGTAAATACACAAAGAAGGGGGCTTCAAAAAGTTTGTGGAAAAATGGAATGAAAAGATAATGACATTTTTGGGCTGAGTCCCAGTGGCATAGTGGTTGTGTGCAGGACTGCAGCCCACAGGGTTGGCGGTTCAAATCCAGAAGCAGCTCTCCAGGAGCAAGGCTGGGCTTCCTACTCCCACCAGGGCAGTGATGCCCCCCCAAAAAAAGATAATGACATTTTTCCATGAACTTTATGAAGACTGCTCCATCCACCCCCCACCATATACAGACTTCAACTTTCTGTTGAAACAATTTTTTTTTCTTTTAGAATACTCCAAAAATCTAAAAGTTGCTTTTCATAGGCATAAAACCTAGTGGCACTCTCTCATTATTAAGCATACTGACAGTATAGAAGTATAAGAAAAAAAAAAGAAGGAAAAAAAGGGAAAAAAAGAAGCATATGGGCATTTCAACTTGGAAAACATTATTTTTAAAATTTCCCAATCCATTTCACCCACACTTAATATAAGACTGATAAGAAGGCCTCGTTGGAGTAGTGGGTTATGAGCTGGACTGCCAGGCACAAGACTGATACCCTGAAGCCCTAGTTTCTCTGCTTGAGAACTGCAGTTTCCTATATGAGCTGTCATAAAGTGGAGCAAGAGGTTGGGGCTGGGTGTAACTAGGTCCATATAAAAGAGCTTATGTCACATACCTCTTTTAAAGATATTTTAGTTTTATAGACATACAACCCTGTCTAAATGATTTGGGGTGAAATATTTATTGAGAGGGCTCAAATTAAAAGAAAAAGAAAAAACCCAAAGCAGCTCAATGCCAATGAGTTAATTCTGAATCACAGAAACCCTATAAGACAGAGTAGAACGTCCCCTGTCTGTGAGTTTCTAAGACAGTAATTCTTTACTGAAGTAGAAAGCCTCTTCTTTCTCTTAAGGAGTGACTGGTGATTCGAACTGCTGACCGTTTGGCTAGGAGCCCAATGTATAACCCTGTACACAACAAGGCCTGCTTACAGAGTACTATAAATATTTTTCTAAATCTGACAATAATCCCTCAAAATGTGATCTATTGTTTTTACTTATCATTTTTTTTCATTTTTCCATGACCTAAAGGGTTCTCAATAGTCACTGAAAGAAAGTGCAACAGCAAGATGTGGATAGTTTGATTACCGGTTCGGGCTCTTTCATATCTTGATTGTTGACCCCAGTTATTGAAATATCATCAACACCCAAGAGGAGCTTTGAGACAGCTGCCTTGTGTTTTCCATTCTCTCGACTTCTTAACTTTTTATGAAAATAGTCACCTTCCAGCCAAAGGCTTGCTTCTTTCCTAAAACATTTACGTAATATCAAAATATAGCTCTTTGGTAAGAATGAACAACTTCCCATTAGAGGTAAATTCTACTTTCCCTGCTATTCACTGGCCAGATCTATTTGTTCCCTGAGCAATTACGAAAACTGTTTTTTACTTACATCACCAGAAACTGTTGCTGTGGTCCAATCACGGAGCCAGGTCGGCAGATTCTGATCCAAGCAATCGCCTCAGCTGCTGACATCCTGTAATGCTTCATGATGTAGCAGGCAATCAAAGTGCCCGTTCGCCCAAGACCCGCTACGACAAGAAACAAGTCAGTGAAACCTGACTTCATATGCTCATGCTGTAGTTAGACAGGGAGGATTTTTTTATAGGTTCCCCATGACTTTGCTTCCCTCAACATGGGTCCCAAGCTTGTTTTAACAAAAGTTACTGCCATTGAGTCAATTATGACTCATGGAGACCATGCAGGACAAAGTGCTCCTGTGGGTTCCCAAGGTTGTAATTCTTTCCAGGAGAAGAAAGCACCATTTTCTCCCTCAGAATAGCTGGTGGGTTTGAAATGCTGACCTTGTAGTTCACAGACCAAAGCACAATCCACTACACTACTAGGGTGTCTTTCAAGCATGGTTACACACTAGAATTACCTGGGAATTAAAAAATACATTTGTTTCGCTTCTAAAATTCTGATTTAATTGGTATGGGGTACAGTCTGACAAAGGGGTTTATTTATTTATTTTAATCCCCATGTGTTACCTAAAGAGATGATTCCAGAAGAGTACTGTGTTTTCTGTCTTGGGTTTTCTCTTAACACTGTTACCATCTTCCCAGAGAGCAGGCTTGAAAATCTTGCACTTGCTTTTTTATCCAACAGTTTTTCAGCTCTACATTCAGAACCTCTCTTACTGACTTTTTTTTAATTTGATCGCTGCTGTCCTTTCTTTTCATGTAGATATAATCACTATTTCCTAATGCTTTCCACTTTTCAACCTATAATTTAATCTTCACTTTATTTTTCTCAAAATAAAGATTTAATCATATAAGACCCTATTTATGTTTGTTTAACAAGCCAGAAGAATTTCTGCACAGTAGCACTCCTGCCATTTGGCTGTTAAGGGGCTGGCTGGGTGGGACACTTAGCAGTATTCTGGCCTTTCCTCACTAGTTATCAGTAGTACCCCTCCCCTAGATGTAACCAAAGGATCTCCAGATACTGTCAAATAGTCCCTGAAGACAAAAGCACCCTGACTGAGGCCCACCTGTCTAAATGGAATTCCTTGATCCAATAGCACTGCCTTCATGGTAATCAGAGAAATCCCCACCAGTGCAGTACCTTTGGAAGCACTCATTTCTTTTTTTTATAAAAATAATTTTATTAGGGCTCTTACAGCTCTTATAACAATCCATCCATCCATTGCATCAAACACATTCGTACATATGTTCCCATCATCATTTTCAAAACATTTTCTTTCAACTTGAGTCCTTGATATAAGTTCTTCTTTTTACCCTCCCACCTTCGTGAACTCTGGATAAATTATTATTACTGTTTTTTTTGGACCATAAGACACACCAGTTTTTAGAGCAGGAAAACAAGAAAAAACATTCTGGACCATATAGTGCCAGTATACTAAAATGTTTATTAAAATAAAGCAACATATGGTAATATTTAACAGCGTAAACTCAACAGTGGTGTTAAGAACCATCATCCAGGCTCAGCCCCGGTGGCGTAGTGACTGAGTGCGGGACTGAGGCCCACTGACTTGGCAGTTCAAATCCAGCATCAGCACTCCAGGAGCAAGACTGGATATCTCCCACGACAACCAGAGAGCAGTGATGCCCCCCCCAAAACAAAATAAAACAAAAAAAGAACCATCATCACTTTCATCAACAAATAAGGGGAGGAGTGAGCTGTGCCAATCATGTGACCTAACTCACATTGAGACTCCAGAAGGCGGGACTACCCCCAACACACAGCAATCCACAGTACGCAAACAGCAGTACGCAAACAGCAGTGGACAGTAAGCAAGCGCACGGGATCATAAACCTTCTGGATTATCACACCTTCAGACCATAAGACACATCCTCGTCCCCTTCCCCACTTTTTTTTGGGGGGGAGGGCATCTTATGGTCTGACAAATATGGTGTTTTCATATTTCACACCATCTGCTGTCTCCCTTCCCCCACATTTCTATTGTTCATCCCCCTCAGGGGGTGGGGTTAGGGGTGTATACGGCAATCAATTTGATCAGAATCACTCACTTCTTTTTTTTAATTTATTTTTATTTATTTATTATTTTTTTTTTTTTAGGCATCACTGCCCTCTGGTAGGATTGGGAGGCCCAGCCTTGCTGCTGCTGGATTTGAACTGCCACGCCGACTGGCCGCAGTCCCGCACTCAACCACTATGCCACCGGGGCTCAGCCCAGAATCACTCACTTCTAAGGAACTCTAATCTTTCATTGCCTCATCCTAGGTTTTCCTCTGCCCTCTGCTTATTGAAACCACACTCCTTCAAAGTTTATCTAAAAAGCTATAGATTGGGTTGAGCCCCAGTGGCGCGGGACTGCGGCCCACTGGGACGGAGGTTCAATTCCAGCAGTGGGGCTGGACCTCCTACTCCCACCACCAGAGAGCAGTGATGCCCCCTCCCCCACCCCCCAAAAAAACAAACAAACATAAAAAGCTACAGACCTAGAAAAACCTATTCTGATTATTCAAGTACAACTTGTCACTCTTGAATTTGAGATTCCAGGGTACTCCTGTCACACCTTTATTGTAAGATTTATCACCCAAATATAAATTCCTTGAGGAAAGAGACCACAGATTATTATCATTGCAAATTACAAACCACTAAATATAGGACAAAGCTCAAAGCTATGAATTAAGAACTCAGTCTCTGAATAAAGATGATGACAACCCTTTTCTAAAAAATTATGTAAAGGAATTCTGAAACCACAGAAAAAGCACAATGATAACAGACAAGTGGACATTTTAAAATTTAGTTTTAATTCAGGAGATTTTGGGATGAGACTGTCCCATGATAAACAGCATACTGAGTGATGGTCAGCTGTAAATGAAGTTCATTGCTTAGTCTAATAGGCAATCTGTGTTGAATTTGTCTTAAGTAGCTCTGTGGCCCTAAGGATTAAGCATTGGGCTGCAAACCACAAGGTCAGCAGTTCGAAACCACCAGAAAATGTGGGAGAAAGATGAAACTTTGGACACCTGCAAAGAGTTTTGGTCTCAGAAACCTAAAAGGGCGTTTCTACTACTCTGTCCTACATCATAATGTAGGACATCATACCCGCTTCAGTAGCCGCGAGGTTTGTTTGTTTGTCTTGGTCTGCACCTATAAAGATTCGGTCTCAGAAAGCCTAAATAGAATTACTCTGGGTCATGACCAACTGTCATAACCATGGTAGTGAAATTTGGTCTTGGTATTTGGATTTTTCTTAACAAGAGGAGGACAGAATAAATTCTAGCACTTTACACTTGTACTCGTTTACATTCATGCACTCATCACAAGTTATTAACCACTAGGCCCTGTAAACACAGCAACCTGGGAGACTACAAACTCCACAAACTCTGGCATGCTGTTCCACTTACTGATGCACCCTCAATCCACTGTCACCAAGTCAACTCCCATGACATGCAGGGCAGTGTAAAACTACTCAGAAGGGTTTCCAAGGTCATCAATCTTTGCTGTGTCTTTTCTCATGGAGAAGGCGAGTGGGTTCAAACCACTAATCTTTCCATTTCCTCATGACCTTTGAACCCTTGCACACTCGGATTCCTTGGAATCCCTTAAAAAAAACCTCACTGCCCTCTCAAGCTGATTCTAATGCATAGTGACCCTAAAGGAGAGGGGAGACCTGCCCATGTGTGTTGCCAAGACGGTGCCTTTTTACGTGTGTAGAAAGCCTATCTTTCTCTCATGGAGCAGCTGGTGAGTTCCGATTGCGGATTTGGTTAGCAGTACAATGTGTAACCCACTACTCTACCAGGGCTCCTCTCTGATGCACCCTAGAACCCACTATTCCAGATGTATTTAAAATAGATTTGATGAATAAATGTATGTATTTCAATGTAATAGGGCTTTGTAGGGTTACCTACATTGTAAATTACTCAAATTATGTTTTTTTCCTAAAAATGTATGGTTTTTAAAAGTTTTATAAGTTCTGAGACATCATTTTAATGAGTATAATCTTTTGACCCATATACATAGTCATTCTTGAACCAGTTCCAAACACATACCTTTACAATGCACCGCGATGGCCCCCTCAGCACTTTCACATATATCCATAAATTCTCTCACAATAGCATCTGAAGGAGTGCTGCCATCCGCAAAGAAAAGATCATGGTGATCGAAACCAGCATCCTTAAAGCGTTTGGCATCATACATCCTTTTATTCAAGCGAATAATGGTAGTAACATTGTGATTCTTAAAATATGCAATATAAGCTTCAGGAGAATGTTGGTGGTAACCTACATAAAGAAATGCACCAGATCTTTTTAAATGAAGAAAGAAAACAACAGATAAAAGTTTCAGCTGTCATTGGGGTGGAAATGACATCTGAAATAGAGGTTGAGTGATTAATTTGATTTTCTACAAAAAAACAAAACAAAATTTACAAAGTTGCAAGCAAAAGGACATGTTCAAAAGGAAGAGTTAAAGCTTGGTTTAATTCTTTGTTCTCTTCCAAATGAAAGCAGGGGATGGATGGACATACCCAACATCAGAAACATACTAGTACAGATCATCATGTTCTGGCATACCACTTTCAAGTCTGTTTCTTGTATGAGGTCCACAGAAGGCAACAAATCGGTCTGGTATTATCCAATTTAAATCTCCATTTTCTGCTTTCTGCAAAGGGAAGGCCAACACAATTCACATTTAGATCTCGTCCCATCTCCCTAGCTCCACATCCGACTCCCCAATCAGAAGTCTCAACAGGGCTTCAATCCATTTGTTTCAGTATAAATGGTCATGAGCCCTCACAGCAAAAATTAGCCTTTATGTATTACTGGGGAAGAGTTAACTTCTCTGGGTCTTAATCACTTTTTTTTTTAATTTGATCACTTTATTGGGGGTTTGCACAACTCTTTTCACAATCCACACACACATCAATTGTGTCAAGGACTTTTGTATATTTGTTTCCCTCATTGTTCTCAAAATACTTGTTTTCTACTCGAGCCCCTGGTATCCGCTCATTTCCCCCCCTCCCTCGCTGCTCCCTCCCCCCCATCCTCCCATGAAGCTTATAAGTTATTGTTATTTTGTCATATCTTACATGATCAGACATCTCCCTTCACCCACTTCTCCACTATCCACTCCCCAGGGAGGAGGTTATATGTAGATCCTTGCAATCTGTTCTCCCTTTCTACCCCCCATCTGTAGGCAACTGGACATTCCCTCACAGAAGGCTTGGAGAGGGGATGAGGCAGTCAGGGTGCAGTGTAGCAATCATGAAACATACAATGTTTCTCTACTTCTTAATGCTCACCCCCACCCCACACTATCATTATCCCAATTCAGTACATTAAAAATTTTTATTATTAATAGATCATTTTATTGGGGGCTCATACAACTCTTATCATGATCAAAACATACATCAATTGTATGCAGATCACATTTGCACATTTGTTGCCATCATCATTCTCAAAACATCCACCTTCTACTTAGGTCCTCAGTATCAGCCTTTCATATTTCCCCTCTCTCCCATTCCCTTTTCCCCATGTACCCCTAATAATTTACAAATTGTCATTATTTTGTCATGTTGTACACTGTCCAATTTGTCCCTTCACCCACTTCCCTGTTGTACACATCCCAGGGTGGAGGTTATATGTAGATCCCTGAAATTGGCTCCCCCTTTTTACTCTATCTTCCCTCCACCCTCCCGGTATCACCGCTCTCATCACTGGTCCTAAAGTGATCAACTGTCCTGAATTCCCCATGTTTCTGGCTCCAGTGTGCATCCCCTGGTCTAGCTGGATTGGGGAGGTAGAATTGGGATCATGATGGTGGGGAGGAGGAAGCATTTAAGAACTAGAGGAAATTGCATATTTCATTGCAACTTAAGCACGTTAATCAGGTCAATTTAATCACTTTTAATGGTGTTTCTTTGCTAGGGTAGTCAGTCTTTAGAAAACACAACTTTGGGGGAGGAGGAAGAAAAGAAAACAGAACTTTGAAAAATTAAGTACTTTGTTTAGTTCATCTGAGTAAATTAGCATTACAGCTGCTGTCAATTAATAAGAAAATTTTCTATTAGGAGACATCTATAAACTTCTCTATCTTCCAGTATGATTACCTTGTTTCCAATAAGACTTATCTTGATTCTTTGAACAAAGTTGAAAACACTCTTTTTTAGATTCCAGCCTTTTCAGTATTTACTTTGTTTTTTAGAGAGACATCTTTTCAGTACTTTATTACCTATTTACTATACAACCAATCAAAAAATCCAGACCACTAAAACATTCAACATTATAGGTACACTGAGATCACAGTAGGTCCCTATAAAAAAAAGCATGATTCTACATGTAAATTTAAAGCATGTTACTACTTCCTGCTACTAAGTCTTTGGATTGAAAAAACATTTAAATTTCAAACATCCCATAATGCAGTGGATCCACAAAGACTTTTAAGCCAAAAGGAGGAGAAGCAGGACAGTGGAAAAGGAGAGAACTGGTAGTATAAGCAATATAAATTAGTAGTGCAATTAGGGGGATGGAGGGGAGGGTGTGTCAAAATGATTAAGAAATTAACCACGGGCTGAGCCCTGGTGGCGTAGTGGTTGTGTGCGTGATGCCCCGCCCCCCCCCCAAAAAAAAAAAAAAAAAAGAAGAAATTAACCACAACAGCAAAGTGTGGTGAGGAAAATTAATGGTGCCCAGCTATCAATAAGAACAGTGTCTAGGTCCATCCTTAAAGGTTTGTATTCAAACAAGCAGCCCTCTAAACATGGAATCAACTAAGTCCACATGGAAGAGCACAACAATGATGACAATTACAAAATTCAAATATGATGAAGGGAAAAGTATAAGATAAAATTATGGACCCACTATTGATAGAAGGCTATGGAGGACAGTGGGAGCCCAAAATCCATCTGCAAAGTCACTAGTTAGACCAGTGGTTCTCAACTTGTGAGTTGCGACCCCTTTGGGGTCAAACAAGCCTTTCACAAGGGTTGCCTGATTCAGAACAGTAGCAAAATTACTGTTATGAAGGAGCAACAAAAATAATTTTTTGGTTGGGGGTGTTACCACAACATAAGGAAATGTATCAAAGGGTCATGGCATTAGGAAGGTGGAGAATCCCTGAGTTAAACTAAGTCTCTGGCAGACTTCCACAAGCCACAGGCAAGGGTCTCTACCAGTTTTACTATCACAGAGGGATCATTGTAATATTGACTATGCTGGATTGAACTTGATACTTGGTCAGCTGACCTCCCTACTGACCCAATCTGAAGTTGTTTTAGGAGCAAGTATCCACATTGAGTGTTCCATGATAAAAATTTCTTTTTTTTTTTTTTTTTGTGGGCATCACTGCCTCTGGTGGTTGTGGGCACTACCCAGCCGCCGCTGGACTTGAACTGCCAAGCCTGCGGGCTGCAGTTCCGCACTCAACCACTTACACCACCGGGGCTCAGCCCCCTTCCCTGGTTTTTTTAAATATTGAGGGTAGTCTTTTCTTTCTTACTATGTGTTTGTATATTTATATTTGTATTATTATTCTTTTATCCTTACCACTTTATTTCAATTTTGTTTTTGTTGTTTCTACTGGGGTTTGCATTTTGGGAGGCATGGAGAAGTGGATGCATAATAATAGATAATAACTAATGCAAAGATTTATAGGGCATGTAGTGGTGGGCTGGTGGGAGATTGGGAGGGTGAGGCGATTTGGGGAGTAAACAATGATGGTGGGATGAAGGAGGGAGCACTAGAACTTAATGAAACTGCACAATCATTTTAAAGGTGGAAAAACTCTAAAATTGATTGTGGTAGTGAATGCACAATTCTTGATACAAATGAGCAATTGAATTGAATGATATGCGGATTAGGTACCAATAAAATGTTAAAAATAAAGATTTACAGCCAAGGTGTGTGTGTGTGGAGGGAGGAGATTGACTATGAAATGAACAAAATTCAAAGTAAAGAGATAAGAAAAATAAAAAAGAAAGACATTAACCAAGAGTTGTTCAAACAGGGGCCAGGAAGGGATCCAAAATCTGTTTTTCTTTATGTAAATATCACCTGAGAGAAATTTGTGAGCCAGTGTTAAATGCAATAAGGTTCAAAAAGAACAAGGACAGTGTTGCCAAATGTTCTGATTTTAAAATGAAACCAGAAATGTGGTGGGTTTTGTTTTTTACTGTGGTCAGGATATTGGCAACCACTAGATTTCATGAAAATACACATAATAGATTGTAAAATGTGTCTTGAATTCAGAGAAGTAAAACATGAAAAAAAGGGAGGGGGAGAGTATTAAATATGAAATTAATAAAATTCAAGGTTAAATTAAAAAAGCATTACTAAAAACCTTGATTAAACATGATATAAAAATGTAAACTTATTGTTTCAGGATATATCCTCCATCTCGATTTAAAGATTTCTGAAGGTGCTGTTTCCATTTCTTTAACCCTGCCTTGAAAAATTCTGTACTCTTCGATTTACACATCAACCAGGCAATTTTGGCAACCTCAAGGGGCGCAGATTGCATTTCTTTACAATGTTTGGAGAACAAAAAGAGCTCTGAAGGGACAAGAGTAAATTGGTGATGTTTCCCAACACGTTTTTCCTCTGAAAATCCTTTTAACCTCTAAAAAGTATCGGGCCATTGTAATTATGGGGGAAAAGTCCTTGGTACAACTTTCCTGACCTTTTCGTCACCAATGCAGCTTTCAATTTTCTGACTACTTCACAATAATTCACTGTGCTTGTCCTGTGTTCTTTGAAAGAAGTGTTCATAGCCCTCAGAGGTGACCCTACTGCTTTGAATTTAACTGATCCTGTAAATCCTCATGGAAGTCACTTGTTTGTATTGAATTCCCTCACTGCCGACCTCCCATGGCTCTCTAAGGCATCTAAGACATGCAGATTACGGAGAGAACTTGTTTACATGTTTTGTTTAAAAAAATGGATAAACTGCCTTGAATTTAACTGGCTTACCAGACCCACCCAGTTGAGTCCAAGATTTGTTCCTAATTACCATTCATTCCATTAAATCATCTTCAATAGCTTTCGACTTGTCTTAAAAGCTGCAAAGATCAGCATTTCGGGCTAGATGATCTTCGTGAGTCCTTTTGGTACCCTTCAAGTCTAAAACTTGGTGAGACCAAGATTTTCACTTAAAATAGAAACCACATTAGATCTGGACTTTACTACTTATCTCATCAATGGTAATTCTATGTTTTTCTTCCACCAGCTTCTGGACTTCAGCCAGCCACAATTTCTTTATTTGTCAAGGTTGATGGTCTTCTTCTCTGTAGGCTCATCTTTGGTGGCTTCCTAGCCTTCCTTAAAATATGTGATCCATCTGACACCTTTTGTTTTATGTGGTAGCATTCCCAAAATCTTGTGGAAAAGCTTCAGTAATTTGGGTTTTGTTAAAAATTTGATATATTGACCTCAAAATAATCACTTCTCTCCAAAAGGGCTATAAAAAAAATCCTTTAAAAAGAACAATAACAACAAAACACTCTACAAAGCACATTACAAAAAGAACTTATCACTTGAAGATAATCGAGTCACCATTCAGCGCAGAAACAGCAAAGCCCACATGGAAGAAGCACACCAGCATGCGTGATCAAGAGGGGCCGAAGGGAGCAGATATCGAGCACCAAAGAACAAGAATCACATCATTTCAAAGGAGGGGGAGAGCACGGTGGGGACCTAAGGCCCACTGGTGGGTAATTGATCACCCCTTTACAGGGGAGTCATGGGGAGGAGACAGACCAGTCAAGGTACAGCCAGGCAGGCATGATGCACACAAGTTCCCTCTAGTTCCTGAAGCCTCCCTCCCCTCCCCCGACAACCATCATGGTCCCAAATCTACTAACAAATCCAGATGGAGAATAATAATAGAAGTGGACATGTGAGGGTGCTTGACACAGTATGCATATTTATGTATTGTGAAAAACGATGTATGAGCCCCCAATAAAATGACATAAAAAAAAGAACTTATCTATAGCCATTCACTGATTAAAAGATGTATTCAAACATGCTTTGTTGGAATAAACCCATGTATGTAAGATCTGAAATCTTAGCAGCAAGACTTTTCGAGACATTCTCCTATACTACTTCAAAACTTATAAATACATGGAGCAGATTTTAAAAACTAGTCTATGGGGCTGAGCCCCGGTGGCGTAGTGGTTGTGCGCGGGACTGCGGCCCACTGGGACGGAGGTTCAATTCCAGCAGTGGGGCTGGGTCTCCTACTCCCACCACTGGAGAGCAGTGATGCCAAAAAAAAACAAACAAACTAGTCTATGGATTACTGTTTTATGATTTCTAGCCATGACTCAATGTGGTTACACTGAAGATAAAGATTTGTGTGTGTTTGCATGTGCATGTGTACAACCTGTGCCTCCCCTCCATCTTTACAGATGAACTAAAGAATGTCACATTACTCCTTAATACACTAAAAATATTATCATTCTACATTAAAATACCAGCTTATATTTTTAGTAAGTTTGTTTACATACAAGCACAATTTATTAATATTTAATTTAATGAGGACAAGCACACACTCACTCACAAGTGGTAAAAGTAGCTTAAGATGGCAACAAAACATATATTGTATGTTAGAAATTAACTGGTAAGATTTGAGAAAGTAATAACAATTTGTGTATTATTAAGGGTTAATGGGGAAGGGTAGAGGGGAGGTAAGGGAAGGGAAATATGGGGAGGTGGTACTGGGGGCCTAAGTGGAGGGAGAATGTTTTGAGAGTGATGATGGCAACAAGTGTACAAATGAGGCCTGCATACAATTGATGTATGTATGGATTGTGATGGGAGTTGTATGAGCCACCAATAAAATGATTTCTAAAAAAAAAAAAAGGGAGGGGGAAAGAGGAGCTTATACCAAGGGCTTAAGTAGAAAATATTTGGAAATGAATATGGCAACACGTGTACAAATATGCTTGATACAAATTATTGAATGTTATAAGAGCCGTAAGAGCCCCCAAAAAATCACTGAAAAAAATTAAAAAATACACAAGGATTTGATGATAGTAAATTTGTAATTCTAAATAAAGAAAAAGAAAGAAACTGACCGGTTACAGAGAAGGGAAGACAGGGTATGTTTGGTTCTAATGAACTATACAACAACTTCCCATTATAATAACAATTGCTTTTAACTATTAATCCAATTCATCAATAAAAGAATTCACTTAAAAACAGCAGTTAAAGACAACAGTCACTTTAGAAATTAATTTTAAAAGAGTAGTTATTTGGAGATTCAAGATTGTGCTATAGGAAATGTTATTCCTGCATTATTTCTCTACTATGAGAGAGAGTATCTGGCTCAAGATGGATTGATTGTTTCTTAAAGATAACATAGTGAATTGCAAGTACTCTTGGCTTAAAAAAGACCTTTATCATTGCCTCTCACTCAATTGAAGGTGTTGCCACTTGTGGGTATTGTAGAACTGGGGGGTAAATAAAGTTTTAACTGCAAAATCCACTTAACAGGTTGTGTTCTGCCTGAAATCTCATCTGCCTCTTTTTAGTCAGTGTGGTTTGGAAGAGCTCAGGTCCTAAGATGGCTAGAAAACTAGGTCTGTCTAGAGCATTAGTACAATGGGTCCAGAATGAGATGTATTCTTAGATCAACTGTTGGAGTGGAGCGTTCTTTTTCTGATGAATTTGCCAAATTATTAGATAAAAGCTGCTGATGGCCATCTTTGTTACCATTTCTGATAAGTGTTTGAGTCAATGAATATGGCCATGCTTGAAGTCATACTTGTTTCCTCAATTATAATTATAGAATAGTATTTACTAAATTTTTACTGGTGCTAAATTACAAACAGTAATCATCAACACTAAAAAATATTTAAATTAAATGTTACAGAAAACACACAGGAGCACATTCATTCACTCTGGAAAGGTATGTAAAACTACAGAAATCACTAAGAAATGGGACTGGAGAAAAACTGATTTAAAAAGTCTCGTTCTGTAATTAAAACAAAATCACCCATTTAATTTACAATAAAAAGTTTAAAAAGTAAAAAAATAATTAAGAGTTAAAAATAGTGCCCATGAAAGCTTACTTCATAATATTCATATTCATCAAGGTTAAATGAGTTGAAGTTAAGGAAGCCATACTGCATTGCCTAAAATAAAAAAGGAAACCTTTAACATAGATGCAAATAAGAAAACAATTCAAGATCCATATTTCTGAATACTAACATCAGGAGACAAACCAGAAAAGTATTACTGTATTTAGATTAGTTTTCATTGGACAGTTTCAAAGTGAGTGAGCTTGAAAATATTTACTTTAATGAGATAAGATTTTCTATTTTCATTCCATCAATCATCTTACTCACACATTACTAAATAATCATACTTTCAGTGCACTCCTACTAATTAGATTGACACCATTTCTAAGGACCCTAGTTTATCTTCTTTTCCTTTTTTAAGGTGGTAGGATAGAGGGGTACACTTAGCATTAGTATACCTGCCCTGGGATTAATTTGGCCAGAACTGCAACTGTAATAGGAAGTTGACATTTAAACCAAATGTCCCACTTGCCTCTGTATTTTCACCTCTGTCCTGATCTGTCTAAGCTGAGACTTAATTGAGGCAAGTCAGGGTTTGTGACAACCTTACACTACTGGACTCAAATAAAAAAGAGAACTACATTCCCAGACCTTATTGCTTCATACAGCAAAATGGTAGTCTCTGAACTCATATACTAACTAGTCCTCTCACTTTAATACAAAATTTCTAACAAAAAAATCATTTTAATATTACAGAAAATAAACATGCATTCCTTCTGCCTCTAAAAAGTTAGAAAGTCACAGAAAGATGTTGAAGCTTATTTGATCGTGGCTGCCACTTTAATTTCTTGTGCTACACAGCATTCAAGAACAATACCTGAGAACAAATGTTATGACCAGTCATAAACATTATAAACTACAGGAGATTCGTTCATTTAATATGGTTTGAAAGAGGAACCCTGGAGTTAAGGCAATAACCCTGGTTGTAACACAAAACCAAACCAAACCACACACAAAAAAATGACCCTGCAGAATAGGATAGACAGAGGAGAACTTCCCTATAGGGTTTAAAAAGCTGTAGATTGTTACAGAAACACATAACCACATCTTTCTCCTACAAGTGACTGGAGGATTCAAATCACCAACCTGTTAGTAGTTGGATGCTTTATCCACTGTGCTACCAGGGCTTCTTGCAAAGAATTATTTTAAAATAACTTTGAAAAAGTAATACTCAACAGCAGAGTTGTATATAAAACCTCTATCAACCTAAGCTTTTCAAATCTTCCATCCAACTAGAAATTGGAAAGCACAAAACATAGGCTTGATAGTTACGTATGTTATTAAAAATGTCTGTTGTAAATATCATCTGTGGAAATCAGACCCTTAAGTACATAAGTCAAAGTACATTAAAAAAAGCAGTAATCTTTTCTCTCTTTTAAAATCAGAATTCACTTAAAACCATCTCTGGATTTGGACCCTAATTACATTTAATTGCCTCTTATTTCCACCTATTTTTTTTGGGAGGGGAGCATCACTGCCCTCTGGTGGTTTTGAGAGCTACCCAGCGCTGCTCCTGAGAGCCTCCGCTGCATGTGAACCGCCAAGCCCACAGGCCACAGTCCTGCACTCAACCACTTATGCCACCGGGGCTCAGTCCTTCCCACCTATTTTTTGTTTCCTTTCCCATCCTCCCCAACCCATGCTGAAAAGCACTCAGAAATTTAGACTAAGTTGTTTTCTGATTTTGTACAGATGGGGAATATAGGGCAGCTCTGACAATCAATCTCTTCTTGGAAGAGATCTTAATAATAGATCTTTGCGAGAAGATACATCCTTCCTTGGACTGCACTTTTGTTCTCCAACTCCACAATGAGCTATAAGCCACCTACCTTCTTTACTGCATGAAAACAGTCGAGAAGCGTAATATAGAAACTGCAACTCCCATAAGCAGCATCTCTGAAATTAAAAAGTATTGAAATTAATTGCTCAGTTTAGGCAAAACTGACTAGAATTTAAAATTAAACACATAGGCATTATCAAAACAAACAATAAGAACTTTGTTTTTACACAAAGTACATGTCACATAAGTGTTACTGCAGTTTCCGCCTACTACAGCATATAGTTTTATGGATCTGAATCAATTACTACTTTGTAAGTTTCAAATTATCTCTCAGGATAGTTTTTGGACATGAACGCCACTTCAAAAGTTATTTTGTAGATTCAACGAAATAATAGTATTTATAAAACAAAACAATAGTATTTACTTCTCTCCACGTAAGTGTAAGGAACAATATTTGGATTTCTTTTTCTTGACACTGGAAAATATCCTACCAAACTGAAAGCATTACTTTTTGATTCTGTTAGTGTACATGCATTGTGCACACTCATTAATGGAAAAAAATTTAGTCTTGGGCAGTTCTATTCCATTTTATGGGTTGTTAGGACTGAGAATGAATTCAATGGCTATGATTTTGGTTTTGGTTTTGCCTATAGGACACAGCAGAACTGCTCCCTAGAGTTTCTAAGACGATAAATCCTTAAAGCCCCATATCTCTCCTAGTGCAGGGGTTGGTGGCTTGAACTACCAATTCATAACCCAAGCTATGCTACCTGGACATCTATGAGACGCAATACAGTGCCTGGAAAACCAGAGAAAGTAAAAAATCAACTACTTTTGATAGACTCATTCTGCTCTACAATCTAAAGAAGACTTAATTAAGTTGTTATAACTGTTAGGTAAAGGTTTAGTTTATAGATTATCCCATTCCAACACTGCATCCAAACTTATCAGTTATGTTACTACAAATCTGTTAATAGCAGTTTGATTTTGATGGGTCCACCTTCATATACACAAAAAGGCACTCAAATCATTTCCCTTCCATTTTTCTCTCTCTTAGCAAATTGGAGGTCAATTTTAATTAAAAAATATAAATACAATTAATTATGATCAAACCAGGCATACCAAGGAACCGAGTGTTCATCTGGTCCTCAGCCAGAAGATCGTCACTACTGGAGTCACTTCTGACAGCCTATTTTGGGTGGGTGTTTATACTGTAATATTTATTGCCTGAACAAGTAAACTGTAAATTTTAAATTTCTCATTCTTACCCAAACCTTAAAGAGAAAATATTCAAAGGCTGTTGACTAAAACAACATTTAACTAAATGTATCTTTTTAGCTAAAATAACTCTAAATATTACTTTCTGGATTGGCTGAAATTGCTGAAATATGGTATACAAGTGTTTACTTTGTTTTGTGCTTTGAAAATGAAGTATTCCTGATGGACAACGAAGGAATGGATGAGGGGAGACACTGAGCAGTATAAGATATGAAAAAATAATAATAATTTATAAAGTACTGAGGATTGGCGAGGAAGGGGAGAATGGGGAGGGAGGAGAAAAGGTGAAAAGCTGATTTCAAGAGCACAATTGGAAAAGCAGATGTTTGATGACAGCAGCAGGCATGTGAAGGTGCTTGGCACAGTATATGTATGTATGAATTGTGGTAAGTGATGTACAAGCCCCCAATAAAATGATTAAAATAAAAAATAAAAACACCCATATTCAAAAGAAAGAAAGAAGACTGAGCCCCGGTGGCATAAGTGGTTGAGTGCGGGACTGCAGTCTGTGGGCTTGGCGGTTCAAATCCAGCGGCAGCTCTAAGGAGCAGCGCTTGGTAGCTCCCACTATCACTGAGGGCAGTGATGCCCAAAAACAAACAAACAAAGAGAAACACAGAAAGAAAAAAAATGAAGTATTCCCAGGAATTAAAAACTTCAATGGGTTAAAAATGTCTCAATGCTTCCATTAGTCTTTTGATTCCTGGTGTCTAGCATAGGCCTGTGAAATCCTCACTACCAGCTAACATCAGACATTATACTAAAGAAAAGCAGTTGCAGCCCTCACATTAAGAGTGAGTTCATTTCATGAAGTGTTTAACAAGTATGGCTTGTGAATTATGTTATAAATATCAAAATGACCCTTGGCAGAAAAAGGGTCCCCCATTCCTAGACTTCTTTTTTTGTAAAGTTCTTATTTTAAAAGTTTGTCTTCTAGAAACTAGAAAAGGTTTCTATTCATCTAGAAAATGACAATTAACCAATAGCTTATTGGCAATATTTAGGAAGGAGACATAAAAATTATCTCCAGCAATGATTCTCAGTGTATGTCCCTAGAACAACATCAGATGTTCTAAAAAAAAGCAAATTCTCAGTCCCTATTCTAAATCTACTGAAATCAGACTGCAGGTGGGAACAAGTCATGTGTTTTAGAACAAGTCCTTTGAGACCCAGTTACCTATAAAATCAAGATAAACACTTGTTTAGAAGAAATAAATTTTAATAACAAGAAATTTGATGGAGAAGGTAGTGCAGTAAAAACATATAGTTTAGGCTAATTCAAAATTATAAAATGAAAATAGATAAACTCTCAAACATATTTTTAAAAATCTACCATAGGCTAAACAATAGTATAGTCAATTATTTAAAAACTTTGATCTAAAGTTTCAAAATTAAACTTTTGCTTCATGTATCATGCTATCTGAAAAGACAATAATTTTTTTGTTTCACTCATGTTGACTTCATTCACACCTCCAACTTTAAATACAAGTGTTTTCCTGCTCCCTTCCCAAACATTATTCATATTATTAGACCTCTTCATATTTTTAGAATATGGTTACAAATGAGGATAAAAACCTTCATGGGGAGAAAAAGCTGTATCACTAACATCAGTGAACAAATTTGTAAAAGGAGAATGGTGTCAACAGGAAGTAATGCTTAGACACTATAACTATCAAATTCATTTAAAAAAAAGTTTGAGCTACTGTTCCATGCCAAAAAACAGATACAATTCATGGGCATTTTGATTCTACCAGCTTCCCCAAATGCATACTGTTTAATGCTATCAAAGACAAGCAAAATAGTAGTGGTTGCAGTCATAATCTTGGTTACGCAGGAGATAGGTAACTACTAATTAGAAGGAAGAGAAAATCTTCTACAGTGATGGTAATGTTCTAATCTTGGACATGTTACATATAGCATAAACACTAGGGCTGAGCCCCGGTGGCATAGTGGTTGTGTGCGGAACCACAGCCCACAGAGTTGGTGGTTCAAATCCAGCAGCAGCTCTCCAGGAGCAAGGCTGGCCCTCCTACTCTCACCAGGGGGCAGTGATGCCCACAAAAAACACTAAAGGTTCATATCTAATTACCTATAAATTATACTTGAATGTAAAAAAATCATTATCAGCAAATGTTAGCTAAAGGGCACTTAGTTCTTCATTGTATGTTGTTACATATCAATTAAAACAAAATTCAACAAATGTTATCTAATGACCAGACTGTATAGTCATTTTATATACACAAGGTCACTTAATCCATATAATCTCATTACAAAATGCACACACACACACACCCCTCCCTAATTACTCTACAGACAGATGGAACTGCCCTTATGGGTTCCCCCTCATTTGGGAAGCAGAAGTCTTCATCTTTTTCCTGTGAAGCAGATGATGAGTTAGAACTGTTGACCTTGTGGCTTGCACCCCAACGTAGAACCATGATGCCACCAAGGCTCCAGGCTATCCACTAGGCAGATACGATTTTGATTTCTGTTTGTTGTTCTTGTGAGGCACCACTGAGCATTGCCATAGCAGCAATCCTATGAAGAGGTGATTGGGATTTAAAATATTTCAATCCATTATAAGTTGATACTTTGTAATATACAATACATGTGTACATTGCTATTACTGTAGTGGAGTGAAATTTCCTAGTATGGCTCATCTATCCATATCTCTGCACCTCCCATCAAATGAATGGATGGAACTATGCGAACAAGGCATGTGTAACAGTATTTAACAGAGGGTCAGTTTAGTTGCCACTCGCCTGGCATGAACCACCTTGGCAGGAGGAAAGAGCAATCTCAGGACCATCACAAAAGCAGTGGAGTACATTTGAGATGACTGTCTGAAGTGGCAAAGACTGAGCTCACAAGCAACAGAGGTGATGAGGCAGACTGAAGGAGGTTGACTGAGTCCAGAGGCCAGGGCAAAGGCACCATGAGACAGAATAGGGGAGCAGTACATTTTGCTGCTGCACATAAAAGACTGAGGCAAAGCAGTGGGCTAGCTTCCGGGACCACAGAGGCAAAAAGCCCAGGGACTAAGTGGCTGAAAAACTGAGGATTAGAGAAACACTTGGCTAATGGCTAAGGAGAGGTGTGGCTATAGGCCAATTCTTAATGTTTTTGGACCTGGACGTGTGATGACCTATACACTTTCCTTATAACCCCTTTCCTCAGCCCCCACCCACACATACTTTGATCATGTGTATTGTCTATGACTTTTACATGGCCACTGTAATAAAGATCCCAGCAGAAAAGTAAAATTTCATGGGAAAAACCATTGGCGTCAGAATAGGGTGATGTAGGATGGAGCCAAGTCTAACCTCTGCAACAGGGAAGCCAGATAAAGTCTGATATGACTGTCAGTGCTACACATCTATAACAGGTATTTTACAAAATATATTATTTTTGTAAAGTGCAAGATTATTTACTAAACAAGAGGGGGAAAAACAAAACAAAACACAAGTCCACATTTTTTACTCATTCAATAGATATAAAATTTTCAAATTTCTATAAACAAAAAATTAAAAACCCATTGCTGTAAGTTAATTCTGACTCATAGTGGCCCTGTTATTACAGAGGAGAATTTTCTATACTGAAATCTTTATGAAGCTGATGCACATCTCTTTGGCTGGTGAATTTAGTGAATTCAAACTGCAGACCTTTCAATAAGCAGCCATGCATTTTCATGACTGTGTCACTGAGAGTTCCTTTTAAATTACGATAAAGGACTCTAAAATCTTAGCTGTATTTCTGTGTACTTAATCCACTGATTTTTGTGATGAATCACAGGATAGTAAAAACTTCAGACTTTGAGAAACACTCTCAGATAAATCACATATATGGCTTCTATGACTTAGATATTCAGATTTTATACTCTTGAACTGTCTCTGGTTTGTCTTCTTTTAGAGAGTTAGTGAATGCTGCCCATGAACCAGAAAAACTGATTTAATTTCTCAGAACCAAATTTTAAACACCCTGCTACACATAGGGTCACTGTGACCTATGTGTCAAATTCAAGATCAACTAACACCACCACCAGTAAACAATGCTCTGGGCCCTGTGGCCTTTTTCCTTCCCCTTTACTCTTCATAATTTATCTTGTTTGTTATTATGACTGAGAATATACATTTCAGAACATTAACCAATTTAATAATTTCTACTTATTCAGTGTCACTGATTATAATCTTCTAGCTGTAAAACCATGACCATCCTTTTCCAAGTTGCTCCTCTCCCATTATTGCAAACTCACATAACTACTTATTCCATTGCTATTTTCAATTTAGGGAAATCCTGGTTATGTGTTGCTTGAGTCTGAGGAGGAAATTAAAGACTGGTATCAGAATATGGGCTAATATCAGACTTAAGGACTTGATCTGGGCTGGGCTGTTTTTTTCAATATACAATTGCTCTTGTATATAAAGTTCTTTCTTATACACATGAGGGTTTATGAATTTGTTTCTCTAGTCAACCTGGACTAACACATGGACGAATAGGTAACATCGTGATAACTGAGGAAAAGATTGAAGTTGTCAGTATTTTGTCTTGCGTGGATCCATAATTAATGTTCATGGAAGCAGCAATCAAGATATCAAAAGAATTGTTGTATTAGGTAAATCTGCCACAGTATTGAAAATCAACAACATTATGGTGTGTCTAACCCAAGCCATGTTATTTTCAATTGCTTCATGTGCATGTGAAAGTTGGACATTGAATAAAGAAGACTGAAGAAGAATCGAAGCATTTGAATTGTGATGCTGGAAAATAATACTCACCATTCCATGGACTGTTAAAACTGCAGTGATGCTACCAAAAAAAAGGACAAACTGATCTGTCTTGGAAGAAGTATGGTTAGAGTGCTCCTCAGAGGTAAAGATGGTGCGACTTTGTCTTACGTACCTTGGATATATTGCCAAGAGAGACCAGTCCCTAGAGAAGAACATCAGGCTTGGTAAAGTGGAAGGGAAGCGAAAAGGAGGAAGGCCTTCAACGAGGTGGGCTGCCAAAGTAGCTACAACAGTTTGTTCAGGCATAGGAGCAATTGTAAGGATAGTACAGGACTGACAACTTTTCATTCTGTTGTGCACAAGGTTGGAACCAACTTAAGGAACATAACTTTGGTGTCAAAGTGGCTATACACTGGGCTGATAATCATATGGTCAGCAGTTTGAAACCACCAGTAGTTCTGTGGGATAAAGATGAGGCTTTCTGCTCCAGTAAAGAGTGACAGTCTCTCAGAAACCTATAAGGTCAGTTCTACCCTGTCCAATAGAGTTGCCATGGTAACAAGTCATTAGCAGTGAGTTTGGTTTGGATTTGGTCTGCAATTTGATCCCATAAATATCTTAAAAGAGCAAGATGCTAAAATGTAGATATTCTTTCCTAATCTATTGTTTCAAGATTTCGGGGGTGGAGAAGAAAGGGTGTTGATTTCCAGGATACATTTGGTTTGGGGTTCAGGGATCATCTCAGGGAAATGGTGTCTAGATTCACAGTCATCAAGACTCCATAAAATCTGGATTCCATGAGAATTTAATGTTCTATACTTTCCCTTTTGACCAGTATTCTGCCATAGAACCTGTGATCAAGAACTTTAGGAAGTTCGGGAAGGAATTTCCTAAGGAGATGGCAAAATTTTAAATCTTGAACTTGAACATTACCTACGGTCCAAATGCTTTGTTTTAGATATAGAATGTAATTTAACACCTCTAGTCCCATTAAATAGATACTATTCTCATTCCAATTTACAGATTATAAAACCAAGTTCAATGAGGGTTATAACCAAATCGATATGAAGGGGAGTGGATGTAGTAGAGACCCTAAGTCTACCAGCAAGACAAATGGAAAGTCCTCAGAAGGGCCACACAAAACAGATGAAAAATCCAGGATGTGTTATGGCACTGGTGAACCACAAAAATATCCTCTAGTTCTTTAAGGTTTCTTTCCCATTCTATTCAGGTCTTTGTGGGTTATATCTCATTAATCATGTTAGATTTCTGTTTGTTCATTTGTAGATCCTTTAATACATGGTAGTCAAAATAGATGACCCCTCAGAGACAGGGATAGGAGTAATGGTTCCCTGAGAGTACAGGAAGTGAGAGGGATGGGGGAAAGGGGAGTTTATAGCATTGATGATCCCACTGGATGGGATTAAATAATTACTGTACTTGAATGGATATATTAGAATAAGTAAGATATATAAATGGTGGGGGCAAGTTCAGGCCACGTGCTCGGGGGCGCGCAGGCGCTTTTCAAGCTGGGGCTTTGCGGGCCTTCGGGGCTACAAGGCTGACTTCTGTCCGCCGGCCTCGGCGCTCGTGACGGCCCACACAGGCCCCAATTCGCCCTCACCATGTTGATTCTGTTTGAAACATCTGTGGGCTACGCCATCTTTAAGGTTCTAAATGAGAAGAAACTTCAAGAAGTTGATTGTTTATGGAAAGAATTTGAAACACTAGAGAAAGCAAATAAAATAGTAAAGCTAAAACATTTTGAGAAATTTCAGGATACAGCAGAAGCACTAGCAGAACTGAATTTATGTGATCTAACTCAGATTCGTCACTACCACTGAGACAACATTGAGTTAGCTTTTTTCACCATAGGGCTGGTTTCCCCATCTCCCCAGTGTGATGAGAGATGAAAAGTGGTTTAAGTTGATCTCCCTGTGGAAACCAGCAGCATAATGCTGAAGCACAATTCAGTAAAAGCTGTACTACAAGGGACCAAGCATTCACAGCTCTGATGGAGGGCAAAATCAATAAGCAGCTGAAAAAAATTTTGAAGAAAATCGTCAAAGAAGCCCATGAACCTTTAGCTGTAGCTGAT
>PVJH01008814.1:0-82864 GCA_004026705.1 Nesogale talazaci | reverse complement strand
GGTCTAGGAGACCTTCGAAATGAAGAGTCAAACTCTCTCTGGCAGTCATCTAATCTGGTGTCAATTTGAGAATTAAGAGTGCAGGGATGGAGCCTAGCCTGTCACTCTGAGATAGCCGATGAGACCTCTGTGTGGACATGGTTTTCTCCTGAGAATTCTGGGAGGGAGAGGATGAGAGACTCACTCCTCAGTCCTTTGGAGGCGACCTACTGACAAGACACAAGGTTGACTCCCTGTAAGACATCCCAGGGGAGAAGCCACATGGAACCAGACCTCTGAGGCTGAAAAGGCCATGTAGAGACTCCTGCCAGCGCTGAGATGCTTCCATCACCGTTAGCTACACAAGACTCCACACCCACTGGTCTGTGATTATCCTGATGTCATTGCATGTGTTTTGTGAGTCTGAAGAGTACTTTATACATCGGTATCAGACATATGAGCTAATATTGGATTTATGACCTTGGACGGGACTAGCATGCTTTCTCAGTGTTCAATTGCTCTTGTATATAAACCTCTTTCTTACACATATATGCATGCTTATGAATTTGTTTCTCTAGTCTACCCGGACTGTGGTTAGTCTCTTCTTTTTAAACTAGCTGCTGACATCAGTGTTTGTGACCAACTCTGCCACCCCTCCATCGTCCACACACTTGCTAAAAGACCACAGGCTGGTGATCTTGGTGATGAGATTAGTAAATTCCAGCTTGTATTCGAGATTAATTTGTCTAAGAAATTTTGTTGGGTTTGTTTTAGAAATGGCTATAGCAGTAAGCAGGGAATACCAAAACTAAGTGGGAAAAACTCATCTTAAAAAAAGTCTCTCTTAGGGCTGAGCCCCGGTGGTGTAGTGGTTGTGTGCAGGACTACAGCCCACTGGGATGGAGGTTCAATTCCAGTTCCACAGAGCAAAGGCTGGGCCTCCTACCCCCACCACCTGAGGGGAGTGATGCCCCAAAACAAAAAAAAAAGTCTCTCTTCATAAGACCCATTTCACATCTGGATAGATTGCAGGCTCTATACCCAATAACAGCAAGCAAGGCCCGTTAATTAGCATGATACTGATATTTATGATTAATATATCATTTAGCAAATTCTGCCATGAAAGGTCTGTAGGCATTTGTAATCATTTGTATTATAAATTTGTCTATCAGTTTTTTCATTACCAGAAGCAAAATCTCATTATAAATCATTCTCCATAATAATTCTCTTTAGTGTGAGTTCACAGTTGCAGTGTTTTGATCCCAGGCAGTGTAGTCATAATTGCCCAAGAGGAAAATACCCAATGGCTCATTCTCTTATCACAGATTGAACTGAAAGAACTCAACCATGAAGCAATTTGTGTTCCCACCCTGTGAAACCAATGTCTTTTTATCACTTTTCACTCTGCTTACTGCCTCAAACTCAGCAGCCTCTCCACAGGAGAAAGATACAGCAGCCTACTTCCAGAAAGATTGACGGCCCGGGACACCCGTGGGGCAGGGCTACTCTGTCCTCTGGGTTCATGATAAGTTTGAATCCACTTGACTGGAGAGGGTGGGTGGGTTGGAATGAGGAATGAAAGAAAGAAAAGACATGACATGTAACACATACATATCTATATGTATGACAAAGAGATCCATATGTAAGACATGACATGTAACACATGCATACATGTAGCACATACATGTCTACGCACACACACAGGCACACGCCAGTTACCATAGCATCAGCTCCAACTCCGGTGGCCCTGCATAGACAGAATAAAACGTGAAGAGGCCTGTCTCATCTTCACAGTCTCTCCTGTGCTGGAGTCCGTGGAGGCAGCCACGGTGTGCTCTGAATGACTTCCAGCCTAAGCCTTCTATCAGACGGGATTCTGTGGTGGTCGACATTTTTGAAAATAGTCATCGGGTCTTTTTTTTTTTCCCCCCGGCGTCTGCTCACCCTGAGTGAGCCTTTGGTGGTTGAAAGGTCAGTGACCTCGCTGCCAGCACCAAGCAGCATGCCCACCACAGCACCACACCCCGGCCCGTGAGTGGAGGGTATTTCAATAAAGAGGAATCAATCTGTATGGCTACTCAAAAAAAAAAGAAAAGAGAGTTAGGGTCACTGTGAGTCGGCATCTACTGGATTTAAAAAGAAAAGCAAAAATGCTGCTACATAATCGTAAAAAAAAAACTCAGTAAACAAAAATATCACAGTGTGAAGCTATTGTTTCTTTTTTTAGGCATCACTGCCCTAGTAGTGGGAGTAGGAGGCCCAGCCTTTGCTCCTGTGGAGCCGGAATTGAACCTCCATCCCAGTGGGCCGCAGTCCCGTGCACAACCACTGCGCCACCGGGGCTCAGCCCGAAGCTATTGTTTCTTGACATCACCCTCATGCAGCTCTCGCCACTAAAGAAGGAGATGCTTCCGTCTCTGTCCCCTCCCCCCCAAAGCGGTCTGCCCTCTTCTGTGGACACCACCCCAAAAGAGCAATGTTGCCGCCTTAGGAGACTCACCTCATGCTTCTCCATATTCTGGGAGCTGAGGGAACCATGATCAAGCTGAAAGGGGCCAGGTCAGGGCTGGCAGATGACTGGATGATTGTGTCCAACCGTTGCTCAGAGGATAGACCGTGTCACCCGGGGAGAATGAACAGGGCATTGTTGGAAGGAGCAAAACTACTCCAAGCCCAGTTTATGGCCTTTTTCTTACCAAAGCAGTTTTCTGTTTTCTTAAAACTTATTCTGAATCAGCGCCTGTGATTGTCTTTTGTCTTTCCAGACACTCTACCAAGATCACCTCTTTGGAAGCTAAAACACAGTCACCCTAACCTTCTCAGCGTGCCTCTCTGCCTGGCCCAGCCAAAGCCCCCCAGAAACCACCTTAGAGAGACAAAGACCAGTGTGTTACTGAGAGATCTTGTCTGCAGTCACCCATCAACCTCAGGGGGCGTTTAGACATCTTCTGTTTGAAGTGTGAACTGGAACCCAGTAGCAATACTTACTGGACATTTGATTGACATCATTCCTATACGGACAATCCAAGGACCATCCATATTCAAAAGAGTGGTGCAATCAGCACATCAATCTGAGAACATTTGCTACATTTTGGTCCTCACTGTTATTAACTCCCCATCCCTCCCCACTTTCTCTGCGAGAACCCTAAGAAACAATTCATCTAGTTACTCTATCCGTTTACCTATCATGGATTTCCTGTAAAGACCATCATACCAAAATAACTGAAAACAATAGTAAAATAAGACACAGAAAACCTCAGTCCAAAAGAAAGCAGAAGCTGATAAAGACTAGAACGAATTAAAAAATGGGTCAAAAAAGGAAATCAGATGATAACTTGTTAGAATGGAACCTAACTGTATCTGCATCCATTCACTTTCTGATGCACTCTGTCGAAGGACAAGGATGCCTGTCTGTCCCTGTGCCGATCAATGGTCCGAGGGAATTCTATGGAGGTTCAATCCACAAGGGGATTTGGGCTTTCACTGTTATCTTTAGCCTTCTGCAAATGGAGTGCTCAAAATTTAAGCTCTAATAAAAATTCCCTTCTCTGATTTTGAATTTTATGTATTTATTATTCTTGAATTACAGACTCGTGTGTGCTTCTTTTACGTGGGCTTAGCCAACACCTCACCTCGCTGGCTGCTGGTTGTAAAATAGGTTTTCAAACGCCAGACTCTATTCTTTCCAACAGCCGGTCACCATCTGCCTGTCCACTGCACTTGTAGAGACTTTTTTTTTTTTTTACTGACTCTCATGTCTGCACATAATACTCATAGGTCCTCTTTCTGCTTCCATATTACAACACTGTTTTGGTTTGGGATTCTCTGTCTTCTCACCTAGGTCTTCATTTGTAGAAATCTCTTCCCCTAAAGACAATAGGCACAGATGTGAACAGGTAGCTGTCGTCAGCATCCAAGGTCAAAGTGCATTCCACGTGCGTTTATGGTGTTCGTCACAAATAAATGTTTGTTTCTAAATAACCAACCCTTACATAGTCGCAGTAGCATGAAATCAAGGAATATCATCAGTGAGATCCTTTTTAATTGCTGAATCCCAATAATTGGACTGACTACAAAGCCAAGTAAGATTTTTTTTAAATGTGTTATTTTCTTTCCCAAAGAAGAAAAGATAAAGCCTTCTTGGGCACAGCAAGATCTCAGAGGACTGTGCCACCTGTCTCTTTGCGTGAGCTTTATCTCTCAAACACACATATACAAAAAAATCTACTTCAAACAAATCACTGCCATTAACTTGAGCCTGATCAACAGAGTTGACAGCAAAGGGCTCCCTCCATCCCATTAAGGAGGAAAACACTACCATTATTTAGGAGGCCTGGGGAGAAAAAGATACAAAAAAAAAAATTTTTTTTTTTGCCTTTTAAAATAGTAGAAAAAAGTATAAAGCGGTCTTTTAGAGTCTGTGAATGGCACAAAACAGCTGGGATTCATTATTCTGGGTCTTCAGAAAACCATGGTGCAACTTAAATTTACCTGCAGACCTTCGCTGAAACATGTGTGGCGTAGGATGAAACAATACCATTCACTCTGAGAGATGATGAGGTGCTTGCCATAGAACAGAGTTTGTCTTAGCGGGAAAGCTCATTTATTCTTTCCCCAGGATCTGGGATAAAACAACACACTTGTTGGTGTCCGGGGCTGAGGATGGACGCTGCCCGTCATCACGTGTACAGTGGGAACTTGGGGGAGCCAAGGTGAGCAGAGCTGGTCTTTGTCCTCCAGTCCCTGTGGCAAGATGTTCCTGGTCTCCTGGGACCCCCACGGGAGAAAGAACTCACTCTGTGGTGCACCCTTGTCCTAGGGGATGAGTGCCGGCGTGCTCGAGCACAGAGAGAGTAACATTGTCAGCAAAAGCACCAAGCAGTCCCAAGCTTGGCTGTCTACTGCTGATGAGCATTCTCTGAAATGCCACAGCCTCTAGGACTTGGAGACATTGGGGGCCCCTCATCCCCACAAGACAGTGAGAACTCAGAAAGAGGGCTGCCAAACAGTCTTACGTGTTTCCACAAGAGAACAGGGCTGTACGGTGTCATTGTTCCAGTGTAAACAGATTTAAAATAGATGGACAAAATCTGTAACGTGTGGGAGAGGGGGTTGTCTGTTTCTTTTTTTGTTTTTCAGCTGTATCTTGAAAGGGCAATGATCAGCCCCTCAAAAGTCCAAGTGACAGCCACGCTCCCTGAGAAGACAACAGAGGATCCCAGGAAGGACAGCAGAAAGGGAGAGAACAAAAGCCATCAAATTCACACAAAAAAAGACCAGGTTTACTGGCCTGAAAGAGACCAGAGGAACTCCTGAGACTGGTTTTACGGCATCTCTGACCTGGAACAGAAGCCATTCCCAGAGACTGCATAAAACGTTGCTATGCTGAACTACAATAAATGGGCTCTTCTTCCTGTTTTCCCTTAATTGCTAATAGCTTTGCCATCACCCTGAAGATCCTGACTGATGCAAAACATTACCGTGCTCAGCTGCAGAGTCCACAAGAAGACCTGTGGTACTTCTGAAAATTCAGCCATTGAAAATCCTACCCAGCACAGCTCTATTCTGACCCGGGTCCCTGACCAACAGAACAGCAACTGGTTTGGGCTGATGTCTATTTTGCTCTGACCTTAACCAGAATTCATAATATCATCTCGGCGTCTGACTATCAGAAAACATAGCATCTGGGATCTTGTTGTCTTACAACAAGCATCCTTCTAAGTACAGAATCAACCAAATCCACAAGGAAGAAGCACGCCAACCTGTGTGATCCCAGGATTGGCAATGACAAAATCCAGATCCAGAGGAGGAGATGGTTAAAGCTTAGATTGTGAACACCCAGTTTGCTGAAGGGTATAGGTGACCATGGAAACCCAAAATCCATTTGCAGAGTCCCCATGTGGATTAAGCCCCAAGTGAATCCCTCTCTGAGCATAGTCCAGGGGGATCACTGGACTATGCTCAGATTACTATGGAAATATGACTACTATCAGACATCAAGCATTGTAAAACTCAGTGATGATAGATGTAATTATGTTCTAATAGAGTACCTTATCATTTGATCTCCCTTGGACCCTTTTTTAAGTTGCGTCAGTTTTTCATATTCTCTACTGTCTTTTCTCCTCTTTTTAAATCATTTTATTGAGGGCTTATATAACTCCTATCACAATCCAAACATAGTCCATTGTATGGAAAGCACATTTGTACATTTGTTGCCATCATCATTCTCAAAACATTTTCTTTCTATTTGAGCCCTTGGTATTAGCTCTCATCTTTTCACTCCCTAATGAGCCCTTGATAATTTATAAATTATTATTATTTGGTTTTATTGTACATTGTCCAATGTCTCCCTTCCTCCACTTTCCCATTGTCTATACCATAGGGAGGAGGTTATATGTAGATCCTTATAATTGGTTCCCCCTCTCTACTCCACGTTTCCTCCACCTTCCCAGTATTGCCACTCTCACAACTGGTCCTGAAGGAATCATCTGTCCTGGACTTCCCATGTTTCCCATTATCTGTACCAGTGTACATCCTCTGGTTTAACTGGATTTGTAAGGCAGAATTGGGATCATGATAGAGAGGGGAAGGAAGCATTTCAGAACTAGAGGAAAGTTGCATATTTCATCGTTGTTACACTGTACCTTGACTGGCTCAACTCCTTCCCACGACCCTTCTGTAAGGGGATGTTGCTTCACCTACAGATGGGTTTTGGGTCCCCAATCTGTCCTCCCCCTCATTTATAATGATACAATTTCTAATTCTTTGATGCCTGATACCCGATCCCTTCAACACCTCATGATCACACAGGCTGGTGTGCTTCTTCTATGTGGACTTTATTGCTTCTAAGCTAGATGGCCCCTTGTATACCTTCAAGCCTTAAAGACCCCAGACGTTATATCTTTTGATAGTCAGGCACCATCAGCTTTCTTTTCAACTGACGTTTTTCTATATTTTGTCCAGTCATTGTTGCTGAGTTGTTTGCTTCTTTGCTTGCTTGCAATTTAAGTTTTCTATGTTTTTTCTACAGATGAAGTCCAGGATAGGTAAATTTATAAAGACAAGGGGCAAGGGTGGGGACAAGGCAGGGGAGGATGTGGGGAAATGAGGAGCTAACAGCTAACGAGTTCAAGAAGAAAAGTTTCCGAAATTGGTTATGGTGATTCATTATGCTTCTTAAGATCAGAATTATGATACATGAAGTATACCACAGGAAAATAACTTTCCTTAATAATAGTAAAATAAGCATATACTTTAATCTCACATACACACACACACACACACCAGTCCCCAAATGCAATGATTCTACTTCACAAATCTCTAGTACGTCCTGATCTCCTGTCCATCCTGGACTGATGCCTATGTTTTCAAATAGGTCGACATTTACAGTCTTACTACCCCAGGTCCCTGTAGCTGTTACCCTCTTTGAAAACTGGCCTTTCTTTTTTTATAAAGTCACTCCAGAATAAGGTGAATCCAAAAACTAATCCCTTCTGCAGGTTGTCTTTTTTTTTTTAAGGCTGAATAGACAGACGTGCACACAAAACCTCTTGTGAAAACACGAACAGCCAACCAACACTAAGCCATGCCTCTGGCTACTGACAATGAACTGTCCCTAGAGTCAGTGACCGGATTTGGACTTCCAGCAGCCAAAATTGGAAGAAAATAAATGCCCATTCTTTAAAGCCACCCACTTCGGGTGCTTTTTGCCATGCCAACCCTAGAAAACGAGTGGGCACCACAAACATGTGTACATCACCTACCATGCATCAGGCACCGAGTACACTTACGAGACCTCCTTCCTGCCTCTTCGCATGTGAGACAGGTCCCATTACTCTCCCCCTTTCACACAAAGAAACTGAGGCGCTGGAAGATCGAGTAACTCGCCCAAGGTCATCAGCTAGCAAGCAGCAGAGCCAATGTATTACCAGGCCACAAGTGGGTGATCACTAGGGGTGCCCTTCTGCTGTGCTAGGAGTGGGAACCCACTCAGTGACACCTAACACCACCAACAACAACAAGGAGTAGACGAGTGCATCTCGCTCCTGGCTTGCCCCTGGGACTAGAGAGATCAAAGCCTCCAACCCTGTCCTTGCTGCCGAACATGCGTGGTGTGGACCCTGCCTTTCCTGTGTTGGGGGTGTCTCACCAGCCCACCTTCTGATGAACAAGGCAGCATCTTATGCCAGGCTTCAGCCGGGTCTATAGTGACCTGGGATCAAGCAGAAAGAAATTGTTTGGGAAATGTTGACGGCAACGTATGTGCACGTGTGCTTCATACCATTGCAGGGTGGATTGTGAGAAGACTTGTAAGAGTCTCCCCCAATAAAATGGTCGATTTAAAATTCACTAAATTAAGTGGCCTGCGAATCATTCTGACTCTTCAAAATGGCTTGCTTCAATCTACGCTGGGTTGACTTTAAAATCCAGAGAGCACTGATTTTCCCTGCTGCGGAGTTCTCTAAGGTAGCCTCTCTGCTGCCCCCTCACTCGGTCTCTATAAGGCAGGTCTGCATATTTAAGGATACCAAAATAGGGATTAGGATCACTGCAAAGCAAGACCTGCACCTAAACCTTAGCCTTCTAACCCCGTTCTTCCTATCTTCCCAATAATCGAAAAGAAGACACTATGATGATCGACAGCTACAAAATGTGCCGGGCAACCCTTGGCCACCAACACTGACCCTACAGGGGAAGCCCAGGATGGAGTTTCTGCCTCCTCCCTACTCAGCACTGGCCTGCAGACTGGGACTCAGCAAACGACCCCAGGAGGCTCTCCTGTTCACAACCTAGGTTTGGCTGGGTTCTGCAAAACCAGTGAGGCTTGAATGTATGCACACAGGAAGAGATTTATATCCAAAAATGGCTCACACCGCTGTGGAAGGGGATAAGTCCCATCCAGATCAAGTCCGCAGGTCAGACGCCAGCTGCAGGCTTCTCTGGACTGCAGTAGAGGCTGTACAACAGGAGGCGGGAAGGTCACAGGCTAGTGCACGCTGCGCAGAATGGACCCGAGACTGGCCCCTGGAAGCCAAGATTGACCGTCCAATGAGGGCAGGCGACACCCCGCAGTCGGCGGACAAACCAGAAGCAGGATCCAAATCCAGCCAGCTCCCATTCGTGGCCACTGTAGACAAAGAATCCGAAATGCTGCCCAGACGGCGGCCAGATCAGGAAGGACTCCGGGTTGCTTCACAGGGCCAACCATGCAGCCTCTGCGCCTCATGGGAGATTCCTGGCCCACCCACGATGATGCACAATCTGTCACACACTTCCACCCCGGCATCCCTACTCTGCGAACACGGTTTGACTAGCCAGGAGAGCCCCCCGCCGCACACAGTGCTGGACCCCGGCGCCCTCTCTCACCGGCCACACACACATAGCCCCATTCCCACCACCACGGCCCATCTCTTGCAAGGCCGGGCTCCCGTGTCTCCCAGCCCCCAGGTGTTCCCTGCGCTGGACCACTTCCGTTTGACTTGCAAGGTGACCCACTCCCCCCACGGCATCGTCTTCTCTCCCTGCTCAGCAATTCTGTGGCACACGGATTAAATCTTCCGGATCTGTCCAGGCCACGTTCATTTCAACTCATCTCTCTCCATCATCAGACCATTTGGCCTAACTTTTTAGTATCAGACATCTATTTTATTGCCCTTCCGTTTAATTTTCTAAATTGGCACCACAGGCACAGGATAGAAAATTCAGAACGACAGAAAAGTGACCAGATGTCCCGCTTTTTTAACAATTTAACAACGTCCCGCAGCATTTTAAAATTAAAATAAATATATTACAATGCTATTTTTGCATCCTATGAAAACTTTTGTTACTCCCTATAGACCAAAATTTTCATCAAGAGCCCCACCCTGGTCTGTGGTGTCCCACTTCAAATCCGGTCACTTTAGTGTAGAGTGGAAATGAAGGTTGTTTTTTTTTTTTAATCCCTGACCCCCAAGTCCGGCTCTAAAAGTTCATCCCAGTAAGAAGATACCTATAGGACAGGGTAGACCGGCCCCCTGTGGGTTCCTGAGACAGTCACTCTTTACAGGAGCAGAAAGCCTTGTTTTTCTCCTGAGGAGCAGCTGATGGTTTCAAACCTCTGACCTTGTGGATAGCAGCCCGATGCTTAACCACTACACTAACAGGGCTCCTTTCCTCATAGGACACAGGGACCCAAATACCATGCTCTGACACCGCTACGGGTGAGTGGATGCTTGTTGTTGCTATTGCTGTTTAGAGCTTGGATTTTTTTTTTTTTTGTCTGTTTGATTGTTGTTGTAGTAGTTTTTCCATCCAGATGTAGTCTGTGCTCTCTCATCTGGATGGGACGGACCATGTTTTAGCATCAGCATCGGCAATTTCGGTATCACTTATACATTGAAAAGTGTGGAAAGAAAGGAAAATTTGCCTGAATTCTGCCACCTCAAAGAAAATTACACTCTTGATTTTTACCTGCACGCCTAGTTTTCCATTTTTCGATCGTGGTTTTGTGAAAGTTTTCGTTTTACCTCTCTTGCTAAGTTTACCTACATATTCCATTTTCCATATTCTTTTTTTTTTTAAACAAACTTCTTCTTTTTTTAGGGGGTGGGCATCACTGCCTCTGGTGGTCATGGGTGCCACCCAGCGCTGCTCCTGAGAGCCGCCGCTGGATTTGAACTGCCAAATCCACAAGTCGCAGTCCCTCACTCAACCACTTAAGCCACCGGGGCTCAGCCATTTTCAATATTCTTAGTGGCAATATGTTATTTACCCTGGTAGCATAGTGTTCCTGAGTTGGGCTGCTAATCTCTAGGTCAGCAGTTCAAAACCACCAGTCGATCCCAGGGGGAAAGATGGGACTGTCTATTCCTGTAAAGAGTTAAGGGCTCAGAAGCTCACAGGGACAATTTTTACCCTGTCCTGTAAGCTCATTATGAGTTGGCATTGACTCAATGGTCATGAGAAATATATATATATATATATATATATATATATAATAAACTATATATATTTAATATTCAAAGAGCCCTGATGGTGTAGTAGATTACTCTGGTGGTTACATAATCTGTTTTCAATTTGAAGTTTCAGAGGGAAGGGATAGATTCTAGACTGTCAATCAGGTTATAGCTTCATAATCTCCTTTTGGAGGTGCTAAGGGCATAAATATCTCCCTGGAGGCAGAACACAGGCTCACTCCCTGGGAAACATTGCAGCTGACAAGACACATGAAAATTCTAGTGTCCTGAGCTGGAGGAGCCAGGTGGAGACCCCTGCCAGCCCTGAGATACTTATGCTGCTACTGGCCTGTGACCTTCCTGCATTCTGTGTCGTTGCATGTGTTTCATGAGTCCGAAGAGGAATTTACAGATTGGTATCGGACATATGGTCTATTAGCTGACGTGTGGATTTGACCTGGACGGGGCTGGGATGTTTTCTCAATATTCAGTGGTTCTTGTATATAAAGCTCTCTCTTATACACATATGTGTGTTTATGAATTTGTTTCTCTAGTCTGTCCAGATGAATGCAACTACATAGTGAACTGCTAACCCCGAAGTCAGCAGCTCGAACTCATTGATAGGCTTTTTACTTCAAGTTTCCATCATTTTAAATAATACCAACATAACCCTTTCTAGATTTTCCTTCTTTGAATTATTTCTTTTGAGTAAGTTCAAGGAGTGGTGTTATTGAGTCTAGAGGCCAGTGTATGCCACAATCAGGTTTTTTAAAAATCTCTTAGAGAGGGGACAGCAGTTTCCAGTGGCTCAGACAGGTGCCAGACTGCCTCTCTGTTTTTCTTCAGAATATTCTCATTGGTGTATTTTGGTCAGGGAGGTTTCAGGGCAATGTCCCTGCTTTGGTTTCTGGGTTTCCTGTAGATTTCTGTTAGAAGCAGCCCTCAGAGCCCTGGTGAAAGAAGGTAGGTGAATGGCAGGCAGGAGCTTGGAGCCTTTGAAGTGCTTACCAGTCTTCACTGCCTCCCACAAGAAGAGTCACGAACAGTGGTTCTCAACCTTCCTCATGCCGCGACCCTTTCATAGAGTTCCTCATGGGATGGTGACCCCCCCCCCAAGAATAACATTATTTTCATTGTTACTTCCTCACTGTCATTTTGCTACTGTCATGAATCGTCGTGCAAACATCTGATATGCAAGATGTATTTTCATTGTTACAAATTGAGCATAATTAAAGCATAGAGATTAATCACAAAACAGCATGCTATTATATGTTGTGAGATATTTACTTCTAACGACACTTTAATGAAATTTCGTCTTGAAGCATGGGGTAGCATGGGTAACAGTCTTCACACCGGGTACTCATCTGTGGGCGTATCTGCACGTGGGCAGGCCTGCTTGGAGATGGACAGAGAATTCGTGTCTCAGTTCCTAAGACCACTGGAAATGTGTGTTTTCCGATGGCCTTAAGCAGCCCCTGTCCCCAAGGGGTGGAGACCCCCCTGGTTGAGAACCGCAGGTCAAGAACGATGTGGACACCTTTTTTTTCCTCTCACTAATGTCCATATCCACCAGGTTTTTTTTAATGTAGCTAGCAAATGCATTTCAGATTTCCAACTTGTGTTAGTTAGCAGTTATCTGCTCTTAAATACAATGGGGAAGAGGAAACAGTCACAGAGAGAAGAAGCTGTTCCCCAGAGCTGAAAACTGGCATTAATGACAGCTCGTATTTATAGAGCATCTACATCCTGTCAGGCCCTTTTTCAAGCATTGCATATAATTCAAAGTGTGTTCACATAAAAACATGTCTTTCCCTTCATTATAATAAGCACCCTGCCTGCGTCTTCTTATTCCTGCTGTACAGATGGAGAAAGTGCAGCAGTCATTACTTGGCCAGCGTCACGCAGTGTGTGGTCTGCAGAGCATGTGGCCCCACAGCAAGTAAAACCCAGGTCCCCTCCCTTTCAAGGAGGCCTGGTTGAGAGTTGGGCTACTAACTGCAAGGTCAGCAGTTCAAAACCACCCCCATCTCCTTCGGAGAAAGACGGGACTTCCCAGTCTTGGAAACTCACAGGGGCGCTTCTAGCCTGTCCCGTCGGATCACTGAGGAGTCAGCATCGATTGGACAGCAGTGAGTCTGGTTGGTTTTGTTTGTTTAATGTGTGCCGAGTCTGTTTTAATTAGTGGCAAGCCCATGTGGCAGGACACCACTGTCCCATCGGGTAAGCTTTACAGAAGCACCTCACCGATTCTTGGTTCCACAGAGCTGTGGGTGGATCCAACGCTCCCCCCAGGCACCCAGCCACCCTTAGTTAGCAATCGAGTGCTTACCCATGGTGCCACCAGGAACCCTTGCCTGACAGGTCACCCACTCCGACTCTTAAACGCCAGGATCTCATGAGTGTCCAACCAACAGTAGAAAAAGTCCTATCCTCAATATCTGTACAAATGTGCTTGATATAATTGATATAAGGACTGTTCTAAGAGCCCCCCCATAAACGGATGATTTAAAAAAAAAATTTTAAGGCCTAGCCTAAGATACAGCTTGGGATAAAATTCACAAGCTCAAAGAATAATGAGGAGCTTATAAATGCCTTTGGTTGTGTAGGAAAACTAGTAATAAAAATTTCTCAGACAATAGATTCATAAACATTTTACATCAGCCTTTTTTACTGGCAATACTAGATATGAGAGGACAATGAAACAATAGCTTCAGAGTCCTGAGGGATATAGGAAATGACTGGAAAATTGTTTTATTGAATGTTGTTCAGGCTTCTTTCCAAATGATGAGTTTGCAATATGTTGTTTTGTTTTGTTTTCTTTATACTTCTCTCTTTTGTTTTAATTTCTTATAAGAAACATAGTTTCATTAAAAACAAAGAGATAAGGGCTGAGCCCTGGTGGCATAAGTAGTTGAGTGCGGGACTGCGGCCCGCGGGCTTGGTGGTTCAAATCCAGCGGCGGCTCTCAGGAGCAGCACTGAGTAGCGCCCACGGCCACCAGAGGCAGGGATGCCCCCCCCCAAAAAAAAAAAGAGAGATAAAGGGAACTGCTCTTTTTACCTGTTACTGCAGATGTATTTTTGTTGGAGTGTGGGGTGTGTCTCAGACCCCCATTGTGGAAGGCCTGGCCTTGAACTTGGACTCTTGGCTTCCTAACTACATCCCTTGAACAAACTCCTGAACCTCTCAGACAGAAGCTCGTGTCTGTCCAGACAAAAGGAGAATTATCGTAGCTGTCCATTTCAGATGGCTGTGGAGAATGTAAAATGAGAAGATGTGTGCAGTAGAGGGTGCTTGTAAATAACAGGTTGCTCCCTGAATGTTCATAATTATTTTATTAGAGCATATGACTTGCTTCTATTTCCAGTCTCATCCCTGGTTGGCTTTGGATAAATGTATTGCTACAGCTTTGAGGGAAGATTTAGGATCTTTTACTTTGCTTATTCAGGGAAATTAGAAATTAGAAAGCTGCACCCAGACCTGCCCCCGTGAAGCTTCTTCTTCACGGGGGTCCCTCGTACTCTGAAGCTGTGGTTCAAGTTTGTGTCTTTTTTCACTGCTTTCATGAAAGCGTCATTTCTGCTTTGTGTCGTCTCCACAGCCTTTCGAGTTCATCTTTCGCCCTGAGATTTCCCTCTACGCTCTGTCCCTCTGACCTCCTCCTACTCACAGCCCTTTCGTGTCCGCTCCACTCTTCAAAAAGATCAGAGCTCCCGCAATGGCTCTATGGGGGAATTAATCAAGATACAGATTCCTGTGCTCTTTTTTGATAGGTGATAGGCTTTTTTAAGGGGCTCACGCTCATCTTTTTCCCGACTGGATGCATTCTCCTTTACTGGTGTCCTTGTTGACGAAGTCTCTGCTTTATATAAAAAAGCCTTTGCTAAATTTTTTCTTTTTTACTTTTAATCTGCATTGTGACTAGGAGGTTGACTTGGGTTTTTCTCACTCCACCATCATCCCAGAAAGGTTTCCACCACAGCAGGCCTTCTAGCCCCTAAATCAATAGCATTGGGGGCGGGGGCGGGGGGAGAGAGGGGAAGAAATCAGAAGGCCAAAGATGCGACTAGAACCAGAGAAGCAAGCATTTTTCTATGGAAAATCGAAACACATTAGCCTTTTAAGTCTTTGTTGATCCAATGGAAGCTCAGCCTGGGTCTGAGGAAGAAGGAGGCGGGATGGGACACTTGAGTCCAATCTCACCACAATTCCTTAATCACTTGTTGTGGAGGTTCTTCATAACATTCTTAAAGTCTCCTACCTTCTAGACATCTTATAAGCAGCAAAGACTATGTCAATTTTAGCTATAGATGATCCCGAACCAAAACTAAGCCCTCCCCTATGAGTCGATTTGATAGAGGGCTTCTGAGTCTTTACAGGAACAGTAAGACCCAACTTCCTCTTATGGAGCAGCCAGTGGGTTTGAACTTCAGACTGGTAGATAACAGTGCAACCCTTACCCAATCGCTACTCCAGGGCTCCATTATATGTGACAGGGATGCTAAATTATAAATACGTTCGCTTTCCAAATCTGAGTTTTCTAGAAAAATTAAATAATATCGAGCAGACGTTGACTGATGCGACCAGAGACAGCCCACCGGAAAGATGCCCGGCAAGCCCGCTTGAATTCACACATGGTTTTTCCCTCCACTTGAGTGCCCCACCTGCAAAATGGACACGTGTCTGCTTGCACACACACGTGCCACACACACAACTACAGCTTCATTTCAGTTTTGCAATGTGTAAATTTCTCGATTCCATTAAACATAAAATGAACCACTGCAAGAGCTAAATGGGAAAACTGAAGAGACTATTCCTCCTTTCTGCCATCAGGGCAGGCTCTGAAATAGAACCTCACGGGACCCTTAGTAACCCTGTGCAGGAGGCGCCACGCTTGTGAGGGGCGGCCCAAGGGCCCTCGGGTGGACATACGAGGTATTGCAGCCATCTCTGCTCCCTAACAAGCAGCTGGAGCCCATGGGGACTGGGTGGGAGCCTGTGGGTGGGACCAGGTGACCTGAACGTCTAAGGAAGGGCCAGCCTCTGAGAGACAGGCTGGTCTGGGTCTCAGAACTAGTGCCTCACACCCCTCTGAAGAACACGGTTCAGACGTGAGGCTCAAGAGAGCTCGGCTGAATGTCAAAGTGGGTTATGTCCACCAGCCTACACTTCCACTCATGTTGTGGACATGCCAGCTGGAGAAAAAGTTTTAAAGCCCAAGTAATTTGAAATGGGTTCGAGATCCCTCCTTTGAACTCCAGCTACATGTCAAGACTGTTCCAACGGCGGCTCAAGAAGTCGTGCGTAAATGGAATCGTTTTGCTAGTCTGTGACCGAGAGGAGTTGTGACATCTGTCAATACCGATCGGTCACCATTTGTGCCTGTATGCCTCTATTGATCTGTGGGAGCCCCCAGGACTGCTAGTTCACACCATGCTGGTTCGCTGGTCTGGTCGGTGCCCCTGCGTCCTCCCAGCTCCTCCCCACGCTTTGAGTGACTCTCCCCTGTCCTGTTGTTTCCCTGACAACAAGCTCCCAGTGAGAAAGGAAGGCCGGTGCCAGGCACACGCCGGGGTCCTCAGAGGATTGTTTTCTGGCCATCTCTGTTTGGAGGAGCATTTTCCCAAAAAAAAATTAAAGCCTGGGTTCTCTTTCCCCCTCCCCCCAGGCAGCACCTTCTTTCCAGTCCCCTCGGCAGTAGAAGTGTCCCGATGAACATCCCGTCATTTCACCAGCCCCTTCCTTCGGTGTCTCAGCACTGTCCGTTGGCCAAGGAGAGTCAGTCACCAGCTACTGAATGGCTTGCTGCTGTTCTGATCCAGAACCACCCTGTGCACAACAGAACACAACACACCCGTCCTGGGCCCAAGCCCACTTATGCAGCCCCAGTGGCAGCCCATCTCATTAAGGACCCTCCTGCTTTCCCTGCACCTCCACTTTCCCAAGCACGATGTCTTTCTCCAGGGACTGGGGTCTCCTGACAGCACCCGAAGTCTGTAAGGTGAAGTCCCACCATCCTTGCCTCTCACTGGTTTAGGAATCAGCTATTGAGTCTTTCTGTTCTGAAATGAAGGTATCAGCTAGGTCAGCCTCCCTCGAAAGCCTCTGGAAAGACTCTTTCCTGGCCTCTTCAAGCTTCCGGCAGCTTCCGTGTTCCTTGGCTTGTGGCAGCATCACTCAAGCCTCTGCCTGTACCTTCCGTTATATGGGTTGAGGGCCCTCTGTTCTGGAAGCATACCCGGGAAGACCCTGTTTCTGAATAAGGTCCCATTCACAGGTGCCACCGATTAGGACGCCAAGATCATTTCGTGGGATGACATCCAGTCCGTAATATTAGGCAACCAATTTCTCTTTTTTTAAATAGCTTTATTGGCATAGATTCATGGATTGTATCATTTAATGACCCAATCCTATTAAGCTGAGTTCATCCCTGCAATCAATATCAGAACATCTTCTTCTCACACTCATTGTTGCTAGTGTCCCACCCCCACTACCACCCCTATTCTCCCTCGCAATGTCCCCATCCAATTACTTTCTCTTTAAATCTCCCGGATTTCTTGTACAGAAAACCATACAAAACACACATACATCTGCATCATCATACAAAGCAAAGACACGCACAGCACCCAGCAACCGTGACTAGGCAGGGCAGGGAAACATCTCCATCAGAGAAAGCAGAAAATGTCAAAAACAGAAACAACTTTCAAACGGGTCAAAAGGGAGGACAAATGATAGGGGGCTGCCTTTGAGCCTGGCTCCATTGGCCATGGCCGACTCACGGTGCTTTCTGACCGGTTACAAAGCTGTTCTCAACCTTCCCTGGCGGTCAGAGGAGGGTCACTGCAGGCTTCCTCCATGCGGGCACCCTGCCAACAGGTCTTGGGCTCCCACTGCCATCCATCATCACCTTCTGCAAACCGGGTGCTCACAACTGGAGCTCTGGTACTGTTCCCTCTTTCAGATTGGGTGCAACCAACCCATGCCTTGTTCTCAAGTCCCTGTCTGAAGCCGAGGATGATTCCAGGACATGACCGGGCGCAAGACAAACTCCGTTCTTCAGCTCATGCACTTGGTCCACCCGGACCAAGAGACATTACGAACGCGACCATTCAGGTGGTAAGAAAAGGGGAGGACATGAGAGCAGTTGCAGAGGGAAGAAGAACACGGGCCCTTCTAAAAATGACACCGAGGGTTAGCCACTCTTCACAGAGGCGTAGCCCCGCCAGCTCTGGTTCAGGCTCTCAGCCTCCCGAATGCAGCATGTAAGGAAGGCAGGAGGGTGGACAAGGGTCTCAGTCAGGACTCCGTGCACTCTCGTAGCAGAGAAAGGAGTCAGTGTTATTCTGATAGTCTGCAGGGCCCAAGGAAACTATGCTCTGTCCAGCCAGGGGCAGGGGAGACAGACTCTTGGAAGAATGTATTTCCCCCCTGACAACCTTCAAGCCACAGGAATCAGGCGATGTGCGGGGCAATCCTGACTCAGAGAAAGTGCTTCCTTAAAAATTCCAGCTCCGATATTACAGGATTTCCCACGTGTGGCAGCTAGATCTTTTTTTAAGTAAAAATAATTTTACTGGGGGCTCCTACAACTCTTATAATAATGCATGCAGCCATCGTATCAAGGACATGTATACGTACGTTGCCATCATTCTTTTCAAAACATTTTCTTTCTACTTGAGCCCTTGGTGTCAGCTCTTTTTTCCCTCCCTCCCCCACCCTCCTGGCCTGCAGCTATGTGAGTCTGAAGAGCTCCCTGGATAGTCTCGGACCTATAGACTTACGTTGGACCGGGCTGGATGGCCTTCTCCAGCAAGATGCCTTCTGGTTATCAAATCACTTCTTTTTTTTTTTTTTTTTGGGGGGGGGGCATCACTGCTCTCCGGTGGTGGGAGTAGGAGGCCCAGCACCACTGCTGGAATTGAACCTCCGTCCCAGTGGGCCGCAGTCCCGCGCACAACCACTACGCCACCGGGGCTCAGCCCTTCAAATCACTTCTTATGCATGAGAGTCATGGGTTTTGTCTCTCTGGACAACCTAAGACACCAAGTTCCCTCCCTCCTGGTTGGTGAGGACGGGGGAACCACACTGCTGCTGTTTGTCTCCCTGAGCAAGTCTTCCTTAACGTCTGTCTCTACCCAACAACACTGGTCCCTTCCAGGTTTACGCAATACCTCGGCTCCTGGGGTGAAATTCCTCGGACTCTCCGTGCGTCGTCTATCCAGTGGTGAACTAGGACCAACCAGTCGCCATCTAGTACATTCCAACTCCCAGTGGCCCCGTATCTGTAGGAAGACCCGTATCCAGAGGGTTAGCCATGGTTGACTTTTTTGGAAGCAGAACGCCAGCCCTTTCTTCGAAGGCATGCCTGAGTGACCTTGAACTGCCAATGTTTCCACTGGAAACCAAACACGTCACGGTGTGCACCCCAGAGACTCCAACAGGGGCCGTTGTTGCTGTAGTGAGCTGCCACTGAGTCAGTCCCAGCGCACAGTGAACGGCTGGACAACAGAGCTCCCTCTGCCCAGGCCTGCATCATCCTCACAGTCGTTCTCATGGTGGACTTCCTTATGTCCGTCCCTGTGTCACCCCGGCCTGTCCGTCAGCCCTCTTCTTTTTCACTGACCTTCCGCTTTACCAGCCTTGATGTCCTTTCCCCAGGACTGGGCTCGCAGGATAATATGTCCAAAGTCTGTGAGAAGGAATTCCAGTCTCTCCATCCTCACTCCCAAGGGGGCATTCCGACTGCGCTTGTTGCATGACGGCTCTGTTTATCCTTTTGTTTGTTCAGATCGGTTTATGTGGCAGTCATGTGCTTATGTTAATTTTATGATTGAAATGTAGAGGTGGAGTCTAGTCTGTTAATCTGGAGATAGCCATTGAGTAGCCCATGAGGCCTCTGTGTGGGCATGGTTTTCTCCTGAAACTTCTGGGAAATCTCGTGATATTTCCCTCGTGAAGATGAGAAGCTATCTCCCCCAGTTGTTGGGAGTTAGTCTCAGAGACGATGAATCATGGAAAAGACAAGATGCAGCCTCCGAGAAGTTGGCGGAGCCGGCGGAGCCGGCGGAGAGACCACACGGTTTTGCCCTGATGGAGCCAGACCTCTGAAGCTGGAGTGGCATGCTGTTGATGGACCCTGAGCGATCACGCTCCTACAAGCATGGGCATCCTTAGAGGGAAGACACTGGCTTTGCTCTAAAAGGGTGGGTAGGAAGGCGCAGGTGAGGGAAGCTGCTTGGCAACCGAGGAGTCCCCAGAAGTGCGCCCCTCGGTCTGCGCCGGCCTCTTATCATCCTTCCGCACCTGTGAGACTCTGCAGATGCTTATCGGTTTAACAAGGTACCGCCGACCCATCCAGCAAAGCAGACGCATTTAATTTTAACCGAAGACAGCCAAAGAAATTAAATCTATTTTTGTCAGCATGCCTGCCTTTTCAGGGACCACTTTCTGGACACCGCTCCATAAGACACACAGCCCCGCCTCCCTCTGAGCCCTGTGGAGAGGCAGAAAGACTCTTCATCAACAGTGCCTTAGATAAGGATGGGGGGGGGGGGTGTGAATTGCCTCTAGGCCCCCGTCTGCCAATTGGGGCAGGGCGAGCCTCCTTGGAAGAAAGATAGCACAAAAGCAGGGAAAGCGGTGTGGAGAATCACCTTTTTTTAAAAAATCATTTTATTAAGGACTCATACAACTCTTACAATTGTTATTACACTCCATACATCACTTGTATCAGGCATATTTGTACATATGTTGAAATCGTTCTTTTCTAGACAATTATTTCCCTTTTTTTTTACAAATCATTTTAGTGGGGACTCATACAACTCTTATCACGATCAATACATGCATCAATTGTATGCAGACCACATTTGCACACTTGTTGCCGTCATCATTCTCAAAACACCTTCCTTCCACCTAGGGCCCCTGTACCAGCTCCCCATAGTTCCCCCGCCTTCCTCCCCCATGAACCCTTAACAATTTACAAATTGTCACTATGTTGTCATTGTACACCATCCGATGGACCCCAGCAGTCTTCTTAGCAGCTGTAGTCTCCGTGTTGCCCTGCCCTGCCCTGGCCCCTGAGCTGGACTGTAAAAGCCTAGAGGGTGAAGACCAAGTGTTTACTGCAAACCTTGAATCCCTACAGGATCTGGCATGTCGCTTCTCCTGCAGATGCCTACACAGCAAATGGCTGATTAACTGGGGTCCTGGGGTGAGGGGGAGGGGGAAGAGGAGGAGAAGAGCGGTGTGTCCTTGTCACAATTAAAGTATAAGCATGATGCAAAAATGCTGCATTGAGCCCCCAATAAAATTTAAAAATATTTTTTAAAAAGGTGGGGGAGAAGAGTAGCTTATACCAAGGGCTTAAGTGGAAAATATTTGGAAATGAATATGGCAATATATGTACAAATATGCCTGATACAAATGATGTACTGAATGTTATAAGAGTTGTAAGAGCCCCTAATAAAATCATAGAAAAAAATGCTGCATTGAATATGAGAGCTTTACATTGTCCAAAGCATCTGCACTATAAGCCAAGGATCTTTCTCCCCAGACCTATACCCCATTGTGCTCCGTGGAAGACTGTGTGTCTTGTGGAGCGGTGTCCAGAAAATGGGCCCTGAAAAGGCAGGCATGCTGACAAAAATAGATTCAATTTCTTTGGCGGTCTTCAGTTAAAATTAACACAACTCCCACCCTACCCCCTGCCCTAAAAGTCAGACAGAGGCTGGAACTGGGCAGAGCTTTCCCTCGAGTCAGCATGCAGCAGCCTCGGTCCTAGGTACCTAATAGAAGTGTTCTCCCCCTCCCTCCTGCTCCATTTCCCAGGACCAAAGGTTTTTCACAGGAACACATCCTGCTTCCCAGTCCTGCCAGTCCAGAATCAGCACACCTGCCTCTCCCCAGGGTCTTCAGCTTCACCTTAGGGTGAGCTCTGAGGGGGGCCCTGGGTTCAGGCTTGATGTCTGGTCTTGGAGTCTGTGAGATCTAACTGTTTGTTTCAAGGGGCGCACAAGAGTCTGGACCCCTGGCCTGGCTCTCTGGCCATCTGTTTGGAGTTTGGTTAGTGGGTAACCAACCCATCAGGGAAAGTGGGAGACTTAAAACCGGGGCCACAACCCCAACCCATGAGAAGTTGATTTGGTCTCACAAGGCAAGAGATCCTTTCTGTTGAGAAGATGCCCTTTGGAGCAGTGGTTACAACCACCAGCCGCTCCACAGGGTGACAGAAACCTTCATTCCTGAAGGGTCTGGGCCAGCAGTCATATTGGTGTGGGGTTGCTGAGGGCCCTGGGTCACTTTTATCACAGGGCCTGGTCGTAGTAAAAGACAGCCTATGGAATCTCCTGTAGGCCTGACATACAAAGCTTTGCCCCTGTGGCAGTCATGTATTCGCTGTGTCAATTTTATGATTGAGATGTAGCGTGGAGTCTAGCCTGTTAATCTGGAGATAGCCAATGAGTAGCCAATGAGGCCTCCGTGTAGGCATGGCTTTCTCCTGAGACTTCTGGGAAATCTCACGATATTTCCCTCATGAAGATGAGAGGCCATATCCCCAGTTGTTGGGAGTTAGTCTCCAAGACAACAAACTATGGACAAGACAAGATGGCAGCATCCAAGGAACTGGATGAGAAGCCACACCCTGATGGTTCCATCTTACCCTGATGGAACCAGACCTCTGAAGCTCGAGGAGCCATGTGGAGACCCCTGCCAGCGCTGAGTTGCCTCTACCACCACTGGAGGCTGTTGATGGACTCTGAGCCCTGGAAGCAAGAAGCCATGGAGAGGCCCCTGGTGGGGCCGGGACTCTTCACTCACTGACCTGTGACTTCATGAGTCGGAAGGAGACTTTATAGACTGATATTGGGCATATAGGCTAATATCGGACTTATGATCTTGAACTGGACTGGGCTGGGATGCTTTCTCAATGTTGCATTCCTCTTGTATATAAACCTTTTCCTTATATCCATAAGTGTGTCTATGAATTTGTTTCTCTAGTCTACCCAGACTCACACACCCCCATTATATAATGTCATTCTGAGTTTCCCATGGGAACGGGACTAATCACAACCAGGAAATACGGTAACTCCAGAGGCGTGCAGGATGGCATTCTCCTTTTCCATATTATAGAATGCTTCCTGGTAAGTGGTCTGGAAGAGTCTCATGCGTTTGAAGAGTGACTCTCCTCTGTAACATTTCGCTGAAGGACTCTGTGGAGAAATTCATTCTCCTTTTTTCCGTTGTACTTGTTAATCTGGCCACTTCGTGCCATGCATTAGCAGGCCCCCTTTCTAACAGAGGCAATTATCAGCACCTTTAAGATGAGTCAGAAACTTGGGAACCAATTTATAAAATTCATCCTTATAATTTTGTTTCTCTAGAACCACTCTCAGTAAAAAAAATATCTTGGACTGGGCTCTAGAGAAGAGAAATCTGTAAAGCTTGTGTATGTATACGTATTGAGATTTATCTCATGGAAATGATGGCTACGGTTGTAAAGTTTGGCAAGTTCCAGGTCTGTGGCTGTGATGTGAGGCTGCCGACTTCTCCTTAATCAAGTAGCTGCAGGAACAAATAAGCCCAATGTTGGCAGTGACGATGGCAGGCTGCTGACTCAAGCTGTATGTTGTGGACTGCAGCTCCTAGAATTGACGGGCAACACAGCAGGCTGCTGGCTCAAATCTGAAGCATGAGAGACCAGACGATGAGCCAGGTGCAAGATCGAGCTCCAGCAGCAATCAATGGAGTTCTGGAAGAGCATTCGCCCATATTCGAAGTAGGCCACACCCCTGAGGAAACGCCCTTCCGATTGGCTTCCCATAGCAGAGTTCATGTGAGAGTGATGGCATACAGTTATCAGATCTCACAATGGGAGAAGACTGTCTCATAACTGTCAATCACCATGAACCATGGGTTTCTTAACCATCACAGAGGGAGTGGGCTGGTGCTGACAGGTCCTTTAGCCAGACCTTGATGGTGTTCCTTACATGGCAACACATCCGACGTCTGCATCTTCAGAAAGCATGACTCTTCATCCAGGATAACATTAAGGATCTAGGGGTTTAAGTTCTTCCCTCACAGCCTTCTTCATGCTACACTCAATGAGTTTAAGTCCTTTCCCTTTTTATCTTAACCATTCCAGCAGACTTTCGCCATACTCCTCCCCCTCGTGTATCAACTATCTCACTACCTGATCGTTCACATTTATGTCGATAGTAAAACTCTGCTCTCCAACTATTCTGCAAATTAACAATATCCATCTAAAAGTAATGAACACTATGATGTTAGGCAAGAAGAAAGCCGCTGGGAAGGGGGGGATGACTCAGGTGATGTGTCGGCTTGGCTAAGCCATGATTTTCATTGGTTTGGTGATTACGGTGACGTAATTTGGCAGTTCTATAATGACTTCATGGAGCCGTTGACGTCGTGGTGTCGTCAACCCACATGTAGTGGTATGATCGCATCGTCCTCCTTTTCACATAACCCTGGTTGTCACGTAACAGCCTTGTGAAAATGGTGTGGCAGGTACAGTGGCCTCCTCTAACGTCATGAGGAGAGAGAATTCACCCAGTTCACAAAGGGCTGACTTCTATGAAAGGCAGTACGATAGGCCTCCTCTCTCCAGCCTCTTTACCAAGTCTGACCTCACCTGCCCAACCCACACCACTCTCCACTTCTCTGCTGGGTCTGGCCATGCACCAGAATGGGCTTACAGCACTCATGGAAATACTCATGATTATGGGTTTATTCGAGAAGTAACAGACGACTTTTCAGGATCAGAAACGACTTGGGATACACTTCCTCACTCAAGATAGACGCATCTTGGCCAGGCCCACAGGCAGGCTTCTCTATGACCCTCCTCCCTCAGTTTCTTGGGCAAGTCTGGCCTCGTCACTGCTCAAGCAAGCGTTATAAAACTCTTGATCTCCACGACTAAGTGCCTGGAAACACCCCACTCTGCCAAGGACCTGCTGTGAGAGGCACTCCATCCTCTCACTTCAGGGGTCAGGAGATCCACTGTGACTGGCTTGTTCGGTAGACCAGAAACTCAGCCCTGTCCTCTCCAGCCAGTGTCCTGGTCCTGCTCCCCCTGATGCCACCCTTTCTCAGTCAGCGCTTCTGACCATTTCTTGCCGAATCCAGTGTTCTCTCTATCCTGGGTCATGGAGGTTACTAGCTCAAGGAATCCTGGGTCTGACGGAGTGCCTCACTGCCATCTCATCTTCTTGGTACTCAATCAGGGTCTCCCCCAGCCCCGTGTCCACCCGCCACTTTCATCTCCGCCATGGCTCATTTGAAACGGATCTGTTCCCTTGTTAGGGTTCCACACACTGTGTTTGCATTACCCCATTCATGTAGGAGAAGCCCTGGTGTCAAGATGGATAAGCATGGGGAATCTAATTGCAAGGTTAGCAGTTCAAACCTGCCAGCCCCTCCATGCAAGGAAGGTTAGACGACTGGCTCTTTTTGAATGAGGAGCAGTCCTCTTCTGTCCTCTCGGGTCGGTGACTCAGAATCACCACTCGTGCAGTTGGGTGGACTCCTGAAGGGCTCTGTGGCGGTCATGTGCTCTGTCAATTTCATGATTGAGATGTAGGGGTGGTGTCTAGCCTGTTCATCTGCAGATAGCCATTGAGTAGCCAATGAGGTCTCTGTGCGGGAATGGCTTTCTCCTGAGACTTCTGGGAAATCTTGCGGTATTTCCTTTGTGGAGATGAGAGGCCATTTCCCCAGTTGTTCGGAGTCAGTCTCCGAGATGACATACTATGGACAAGACAAGATGGCAGCATCCAAAGAGCTGGAGAAGCTGCACGGCCTTACCCTGATGGAGCCAGACCTTTGAATGTGGAGAAGTCATGTGTAGGCCCCTGCCAGCACTGAGTTGCTTCTACCACCACTGGATGCTGTTGATGGACCCTGAGCCCTGGAAGCAAGGAATCATGGGGAGGCCCCTGCCAGTGCCGGGACTCTGCACCCACTGGCCTGTGACTTCATGAGTCGGCAGGAGACTTTATAGATTGGTATCAGACATATGAGCTAATATCGGACTTATGATCTTGGATTGGACTGGGTTGGGATGCTTTCTTAATGTCCCATTCCTCTTGTATACAAACCTTACCCTTATATCCATACGCGTGTCTATGAATCTGCTTCTATAGTCTACCCAGATGAACACAGGCTCCATGCACACTTTTATGATTAGCAAACTATCTAATCCACTTGAAAGACCCCAGGCACCATATTTGCAATAGTCCCGCCTGATCACTTGGCGGGAAGTTCAGCGGGGGAAGGAGCGATCTCTAGCACCACGAATATGGGTTTTGGAACCTGACTCTGTGGCTGAGGAGCCCTGGTCGTGTAGTGGTCATGCTTTGCATTGCCAACCTCAAGGTCAAGCTGTTCAAAACCGTCATCCGCTCCTCAGAAGAAAGAGGAGGTTTTCTACTCCCGTTCAGAGTTAGCATCTCAGAAACCCTCAGGGGCAGTCCATTTCTACCCTGCAGGGTCACTGTGTGTTCAAATCAACTTCATGGCAGTGAATTTTTCAGATGAGAACCATGTCGGTACCCGGCACCGCAAATTTACTGCCATCAGGGCGATCCTGACTTCTAATGACCCTGTAGGGCAAACTGGAGCTACAATGTGGATTTCCAAGTGTATAAGTTTTCCAGGGGGAGGTTGGAGGGACATCACTGCCCTCTGGTGGGAGTGGGAGGCTCAGCCTTGCTCCTGGAGAGCTGCTGCTGGATTTGAACCGCCAAGTCAGTGGACCACAGTCCCGCACTCGACCACTACACCACCAGGGCTCAGCCCCAGTGTGTAAGTTTTTGTTGTTGTTGTTGTTGTTTTGGTTTTTGGTTGGGGGGGGGAGGGCATCACTGCCCTCTCGGAGTGGGAGACCCAGCTTTGCTCCTGGAGAGCTCCTGCTGGATTTGAACTGCCAGCCCAGTGGGCCGCAGCAGTGTGTAAGTTTTTACAGTTGTAGGAAGCCTCGTCTTTCTTCACGGTACAGGAGAAGCGGGTGTGTTTTTGTTCTTATCTGAATCTAGAGCAGGTGTTTCTTCGAGTGACTTCCATGAAGGCAGGGTTCCCAAGGCACCCTGGGAATATCAGGTTCTTTTCCTTTCCTCAGTGCCCACCCCTCTTCCCGATGTCCTCCCCACTGAGCTTAGAGAGTCTTGGCTCTCTGCTCTCAACTCAGAGTCCTGCTTTGCCCCAGGATACTCACCCCTCAAACCCACAGGGCTTTGTAGCGAGGGGTGAGGGCCCCTGGTGGCAGAGTGGCTACAGGGTGGGCCGGGACCCCCATGGTCAGCAGTTGGAAATCACCCGCAGCTCCGAGGGAGAAAGACTGGGCTTCCTTCTCTGATAGACCTCTGACCCACAGAGGTGGCAGAGACTGGATGGCAGTGAGTTTGGAATTGACGGCCAGTGAGTAGGTGGTATGTGGTCCCCCTCTCCCCCACCTCTTCAGTGTCAAATTCATAGTCATTCTGAATGGTCCCCCTTCCCCACGCAAACCCGCTAGCACTCTAGTTCTACTGCAAGTTCAACTTGGCCTGCCCATGTCTGTTACTCTGTAAAAGATTAGCAGGCAATAGTACAACCTTTAGACCACATTAGCCTTCAAGTACAGGAATCTGGATTTTGAAAGCTACTTGGCAAGCTTGACTGCCCAAAGAAGTTCAAAGAACACCGTGTCCACTTGTGTCAGTTAGACCACAGTCACCGTGCCTCGCCTAAGAAAATCTGGACTTTGAAAGCTACTTGACAAGTTTGACTGCCCAAAGCAGTTCAAAGAACACCCTGTCCACTTGTGTCAGGGTCGAGGGTGTTTTCTAGACCCATGACTAACCCATTTGACTCGTGATGTTTTAAGGAGCTGTACTCAAATGGGCAAGAAGGCTTCCATTCTGATCCACAGCTCTGAGTCGAGAGCATCCGGGAAGCTTTCCAGCTCGGTGAACAGTGAACAAATAGAGGCAGTTTAATGTGTCGTAGGACACTGGCTTTCAGAAGCGTTGCGCCACAGGAAGAAATGCGATCCAATACGCATGCACACAGGCACACAGGCGCCCTTGCACCTGGGCCGTAGCAAGGCCAGCCCCACGGAGGCTCAGTCTGACTCATGTCCCACAGAGGGCTCGGGGGACACTGCGGTCACACTTCAAGGTCATCAGGAAGAGAAGCCAGAGAGCTATGGACATCCCCTGACAACCCCGGCTGCGGGCCCCAGCGACATGCTGGTCTTGGGGAGAGAAGTCACTGAGAAGCCGGCGAGGCTACCCCGTGGGGCCAAGGGGTCCCCACGAGCAGGGGCAGAGGCAGCGCCCGCTGCTCTACCTGTGGGTGCCGGGCTGCCACCATGCGTCCTAGTCTAAGTTTGGCTTTGGTACAACTTGCTCTGTTGGGGCCTGGGTTTTTCAGTTTTGTCCTTTGGTTAATGCTGGCCTTTGAAGCTCATCGCCACCACCCAGGGGCTGGCTGCTCACCCTGCTTGCCCCGGGTGGCACGGAATCAGAAAAAGCACAAAGCAAACGTCCAGCCTGAAACCCTTACTGCTAATAAAGCCAGACTGGCACACACCGTGCCTCAGTGCATCAGAGGCTTCGGTCCGCTCTGGACTGTGCCCCAGGTGCAAAGGAAGGGGCTGTTACGCAAAGATAGACGTTCGTTTCTGCAAACATGTGCCTCGTCACGGTCACCTGGCCTTCGCTGGCGATCCCCTTTGTCTGGCACGGCTGGTCCTGCAGGCGTCATGGGAGATGTCTCTCGTGAAGCCCTTCCTGGCCACCCCAACTAAGCCTGCTATTCCCTGGCCCCCTCTGAATTGCCATGCTGTTCTGTTGGCAAGTTTTGGATGGCCTTCGTCACTGTCTCATCAGCCACGTCTATGGAAATCCTGACTCAAGAACGGACACATCAGTGGGAGGCACCGGAGTGCAGTCACAGGTTCAGAGGAACGTGGGAATGAGAGAGGGGCCATAAGAAACCGCTCTGACAGAGCCAGGGCACCTGCTTCCCATCAGGGGAGAAGAGCCTGCCTCCCAGGTTTACTTCCCCCCATGAAGACGTGTCTGATGGATCCAAGAGTGGAGTGTCAAAATTAAAACCATTGATAGCTTGGGAACATTAGTGACTATTTTATACCTTTAGAAAACGAAAATCTTTTCTAGAGCATGGCATAAAACTCAGAAACCATTGATGGGAAAGCTAACAAATTTGGCTCGATTTTGTTTTTTTTTTAATGTCAAACTTCTAGATGCTAGACATAAGTCCAAAATGCAAACAGAAAGGGGAAAAAGGGGAAAGCCATAACAGTTGAGTGGCTCATTTCCTTTTTTAAAAAAAAAAACATTTTATTGGGGGCCCATCCAACTCCCATCACGATCAATACATACATCAATTGATATGCAGTCCACATTCACATATTTGTTGTCATCGTCATTCTTGAAACATCCTTCCTCCACCCAGGACACCCCCCCCTCATCAGCTCCCCATATTTCCCCTCCTTTCCCCTTCCCCATGAACCCCCAATAATCTATAAATCATCACTACTTTGCTTTTATACAAAGCTAATTAATTCACTACAGGGGAAAAAAAAGAGAGAGAGAACCCAAAAAAAGTTGGGAAAGGGGGGGTGGGGCCAGAGTGGACCTGGACAAAAAAAAGTTGGCAAAGAACTTGAAAAGGCAGTTTGCAAACAATTACAAATATTTTTAAATATATGGGGGAAACCACACAACTGTGTTAATAATTAAGTGCAGACCAAATATAACTATTTTGAACCAGATTGGCAAAAACTCAAACGTTGGGTAAAACCGACCGAGTATGTGGTAAAATGGTCCCATGGTAAACTGAATCGCTGCCCACTCCTGGGCCTGGAAAAGGGTACAGCTTCTCAGGAGGACAATCGGCACTTAAACTCCCTTTTGACCATTTTTAAGTTACCTCGGTTTTCAAGGTTTGCTGTTTTCTTTTCTATTAAAGTTTTTCTGTTTTGTCTCGTCCTCGTGTTTTGGGTGGGGGTGGGGTGGGGGTTCTTTACTTGGGCTTTGTCTGATTTTCTGCCTATGAAATCCAGGACAGGTACATCGATAGGGTTGTGACTGGACTACTCATGACTTAAGGGCATATGGCAGGGGAGCTTGGCGGCACTGAAGAGCTGACAATGAGCATTAGAAGAACATGTTCTAAAATGGATGGTAGTGAAGATTGCAAAAACTCTTCCTCATAGGATTTAACGCTTCAAGTTAAGTATCTGCCAACAAAACCGTTTTTAATAAATTAATTTTAAAATTAACTTAAAATTAATTGAAAGTGAAATAGTATATATGTTATGAGATATTGTATATTTTATTCTATATGTATACATATATATATATAAAGCTTGCATACCCTTTGCCCTAGCACTTCAATTATCCACCTTGGCCTTTGTCCACATTCTCCTAGCTACAGGTGCAAGAAGGGCTATTACAACATCACATGCATTTGAGACAAACTGTAAACAGCCCAAGTGGCCTTCAGAAGGATCTGGTGAGATAAATGATAGTTCATGCAGATAATGAAAGAGGAGGAATGGCATAGGTCTGTATGATCTACTATTCGAAATCTCTAAGCTTTAATAACTAATTTTAAGGTACACACACATAAAAATTCTTAAAACCAGGTCCCATCAAGTTGCTTCCAATCATGGTGACCCCATGTGTGTCAGACTAACGTGTGTCAGACGAGTGCCGAGTTCCCCAGGTTAAGGGGCTGATGCTCTTGAAAACAGATCTCACCAGGCCTTTCCTCCGAGACACCGCCAGGTACCTGCAACCTAACAACTTGGAGTTAAAAGCCAGGCACTTGCTCACTTGGGCCACCCAAGGGTTCCAACACCCTTAAGGGTTGCACATTGCAGGACGAACACTTCATAGGGACTGTAGTCTAGTTACTAGCACTATACCAATGTCAATGTTGTACTACAGTGACATCGGATCCAGCCATTGAGGGTACCTGAGCCTGATGTATATTTTTTATTTCTTAAAAAAATAATTTTATTTGGCTGAACCCCGGTGGCGTGGTGGTTGTGTGTAGGACCGTGGCCCACAGGGTTGACAGGTTCAAATCTAGCAGCAGCTCTCCAGGAGCAAGGCTGGGCCTCCTACTGCCACCAGGGCAGTGATGCCACAAAAAAATAAATTAATTTTTTCTTCTTGGTTGTTTTTTTTTTTTTTTTGGCCCTGGTGGGAGTAGGAAGCCCAGCCTTGTTCCTGGAGAGCTGCTGCTGCATTTGAACCGCCAACCCTGTGGGCCGCAGTCCTGCACACAACCATTGTGCCACCAGGGCTCAGCCTCCACAGTGATATAACTCCAAAATATTAAGCAAATATTAGCAACCATTTGCCAGCAGCTGGTGTGGAAGTCAGAAGTTAGATATTCTCCAGCTATCAGAGGCCTTTGTCTCGCCCACAAAAGATAGGGCCGATTCCCTGCTGTTAGGACAATGGGTCCCTTCTTCTGAAGTCTGCTGGGCAGGGTTCAAGGGCTACTGTTAATGATCTCTAACCAGACAAACCTGTCCTTTCCCTATCACATCCCAGTCTTTCCTGTCACATACGCACCCCTAGATCGCCCCCCCCCCATTACTGTATAGTCCTTAAGATAGACCCCTCTTGTGATGTGTCTTTACCTGTCTTCACAAGGCTCATATATTCCCCCTCTCCCTCTTCCCCCTCCCTTAAGGGTATATAAGCTTGGTCAAAAATAAAGTTCTCTCTCTCTCCCCACATAGACCACCTAACGGGACCGAGGTGAGCACGCTACCATGAGATGTGTCTGAGTCTATTATTTCTCTCTTTCTCGTGCTCTCTATGACTTTACTATAATAATTAATAATGATCGCCGTGCAACTGCGGCTATCGAACCCCTGACGTGTAGATCGAAGGCTGGTTTCCTCTGGCTCATATGAAGAAGGGCCCTCGGGCATAGGTCTCTCTGCCATTTATTTGAGAAGATTTCTGGTTGGCCTGGCTTAGTTGGGGCCATCGGCCTCTGGCACGGTTCTAAAAGCAGAAGGAAACTGGAACTGCTGTGCATACTGCCGGCAAAGGTGATCTGATGTGTGCGCAGCCTTATTATGGATTTAGACTGTTGTTCCTAAGGGGTGTGTGTGTGTGTGTGTGTGTGTTCAGTTGGTCCAGGAATTCCTCAGAAGGAGTCAGAAAGCATGACTTCATCTCATACGAACAGGAAAATTACGACGAGAGTTCCATGAACCCCACTTGGACTACGGTGCTGACCTTGGGATGGCTGTTCAAGGTTGCCAAGAAAGCGTGATCCAGAACATCCCAGTGCTCCCATGGGAAGAGAAGGGCAGCTCTCCTGAGAGTCAGGCTGTCCCCTGGGTGTGGGGAAGGAGTCTCGCAGCGTAATGATTTGCCCGGAAGGCCACTGTGCCCGTGAGTCCCAAGTGAAGCGAAGCGGGTGCCCAGCTGCCGTTGGGAGCCAGAGAGTTGACGGGAGAGTAAACCCTGTGGAGGAATCCCGGGTGGAATGAATGGTTAGCACACCTGGCAATGAACGGAAAGATTGCACATTCCAGGCCACCCAAAGGCATCTGGCCGGTGGGGGTGGGAGGTGGGGTGAGGAGGCGAAAGTCCTGGGAATCTGCTTCCGACATTTCCTCCACTGAGAACCTTATGGGCACCGGCCAGCTGTGCCACACAGGAGGGCACCTGGAGTCAGCCTCCGCTCCATTAACTGACAGCGCCTGTGAGAGGAGGCGGACAAGCCCGGCTGGAGCTGGACCAAGATGCGGGCCTGACAACAGCAGCCCCAGGATGCCTGGGACTAAGATACTCCTTAGAGGAGGGCTGTGATAGGTCAACGTGGCAGGTGAGATCCCTGTTTTACACACACACACACACACACACACACACACACACACAGAGTGTGACCTTGGTTGAAAAGCTGGATTGGGTGTGAAGGAGTTAAACAGCTGGAAGCTGATAGCCAATCGGGCTCCCGGAGTGGGCAGATCTGAGCTGTGATGTGCATCTTCCCCTCCTCTCCAGGGCCTGTCTCTAAGGGCAGAAGAGGGAGAAACCACCATTTGGAAAAGGAGGGTGAGGCATTCGGTTGTGCTAATCAGGGACCCAATAGGAAGTCTTCTCCGTTGCCATCTTATCTGGGGGGCTTGGTGTCCTGTCTCGTACTCCACTCTACTCTCCAGGGCATTTCTTGGGGGTCATAGTGTTGTGAACAATCAAGGAAAAGACCTTGTGTGGACTTCCCCGGGCCCTCACTGCCCCAAACCTGCCTAACTGCATCAGCATGGAAACCAGGCGAGAACTAACGTGACCCTGGGTAAGACCAGAGCCCCAAGAATGCCAACTGTCACTTAGAAACACGTCTTGAGAGCCACACAGGACCATCTCCCCAACCTCACGGCTTCCCAAACACAGCCAAAGAAGGCAGCCTAGGCGTGATGAGGGCAACGCCTGTCTTGTGAGAACTTTTGCCTGCTGTTATTCGGAGCTTACACAAAGGACTTGTGCTAAAACTGGAGGCATTATTTCTTTTTTTTTTTTTTTTGGGGGGGGGGGCATCACTGCTCTCCGGTGGTGGGAGTAGGAGGCCCAGCCCCATTGCTGGAATTGAACCTCCGTTCCAGGGGGCCGCAGTCCCGCGCACAACCACTACGCCACCGGGGCTCAGCCCTGGAGGCATTATTTCTAACCATCATTCACAGGCACCGAAATCCTAAGCAATTTGGTGTGGAGCAGGAGGAGCCTGCTGTCAATCTCAACAGAAATGGACTCGGCTCTAAGTTGTGACATTCTAGAGAGGACGTTCTTGTTGCTATTGCTGAAAGTGCCGTGAAGTTGGTCTGTGGTGGCCCTCTCTATAACAGAACACTGTCTGGTCCTGCACTAGTCTTGAAATCGTTCTATTTGAACCCTTCCTTCCAGCCCCTGTCAATTCACCGCCCTAAGGGTCTTCCGCTTTTCCTGTGACCTTCGCTTTACCAAGTCCGATGTCCTTTTCCACAGACTGGTCTCTCCTGATAACATGTCCAAAAGATGTGCCGGGAAGCCTTGCCGTGCGAGATCCTAGTTCTATTTCTTCTGAGATAGGCTTGCTTGTTCTTCTCATCCTGCTTCCAATATTCAATTTCAAACGCCTCAATTCCCTGTGTGCTTCCTTATTCATTACCCAGCTTTCACATGCAGATGAGGCCATTTAAAAGACGTTGGCTTGTGCCCTTGGTCCTCAAAGAGACATCTTCGCCCTTTAACATTTCAGAGCGCTCTTGTGCAGCAGATTGACGCAACGCAATAAATATGTCATTTGATTTCTTGACTGCCGCTGCTATGAGCACAGACTGTGGGGCCAAGTGAAAGAAAATCCTGGATGGCCTGAGCCGCGGTGGCGTAGTGGTGGTGTGCAGGACTTCGGCCCACTGGGTTGACGGTTCAAATCGAGCAGCAGCTCTCCGGGAGCAAGGCTGGGCCTCCTACTCCCACCAGGGCAGTGACACACTCCCCCCACCCAAAAAAAAAAAAGGAAAAAGAAAAGAAAATCCTTGACAAGACTGGTTTCTTCTCCTTATCACGGTGTTGCCGATGGAGCCAGTAGTGGGAATTTTTGTTTTCTTGACCTTGTGTTGCAATCTGTACTGAAATCGATTGTCTTTGATTTTCCTCATCGGCAGGTGAACACAGTTCTCTTCACTGTCAGCAAGCAATTAAGCCATGTCATCTGCATAGCACAGGTTCTTCATAAGAATTCCTCCAACCCTGGTGCTGGATGCTTCACAGAGCCCAGCTTCTCAAATGATTTGCTTTGTTGACTAAGTATGGTGAAAGGAAACAACCTAGATGCAAACCTTTCCTGATTTTAAATGGCTCGGTATTTCCTTGTCCTGTTCAAACTGCCTCCTTGTCCATGTACCGTTTCTGTAGGAGCACAGTGAAGTTTTCTAGAATTCCCATGCTTCACAAGGTTTATCCATAGTTTGTTATGATCGACACGGTCTAGTGCCTTTGTATAGTCAACTAAACGCAAGTAAACATCTTTCTGTATTCTCTACTTTCAGCCAAGACTCACCAGATGTCAGCAGTGATAGCCCTTGTGCCACACTGTGCCATTCCAGGTAGACTAGAAAAACAAATCCAGAGAGACTTACATGTGTATAAGACAGAACTTTACATACAAGAGCAATTGGATATTGAGAAAACACTCCAGCCCAGTCCAGATCAAGTCCGTAAGTCGGATACTACCCCATATATCGATACTAGTCCATAAATTCTTCTTTAGACTCACAAAACACATGCAATGGTGCTGAATGCAGGAAGAGCACAGGCCAGTGGGTGGAAAGACTTGTGGATCTCATGGTAATGGGAGCATCTCAGTGCTGGCAGGGGTCTCCATATGGCTCCTTCAGCTCCAGGGCTCTAGCATGGCTGCATGTCTTATCAGTAGAGAGTGTGCCAGGGAATATGCATGTGTCCTGTCTCCAATGAGCTATTTATCTTCTTGGCGGCTCCAAATCTCCGCAAGCTGTGACCTGATTGACAGGCTAAACTCCACCCCTTCACTCATAAGTCTCAAATTGACAACAGATTATGTAACTACTGTGAATCCAGCTTGGAATAATGGCAGCTACCAATTAAGGTACTGCTGAAGGCATTTTTCAATAAGATTTTACTTTCGCGATACGGTTTGACAATTTCTACATTCTGCTGCATTCCGTTTCTTTGCAATAGGCACCCTCAAAGCAGTTGGTTGGCCAGTTAACTGTCTTCCAAATGGCTTGACATAAGGGCATGAGTGTTTCCACTGGCTCCTCAGTCTGTTGAAACATTGCCGATGGCATTCTGTCTATTGCCGGAGCCTGGCTTTAAACGAATGCCTCGGTACAGCTTCGACTTCTTGCTTCAATACCGCCAGTTCTTAACCTTGGGCAACCTCTTGAAATGAGTAACATCAGCCATTTCTTTTTCGGTCCGATGCCTCTTATGATTCCTTCCATCTTCTTTTGAGGCACCCTGCACTGTTCAGCAGTTTGCCCGTGGACACATTCGGTATCGCAACTTGAGACTTGAGGGTTTTTTTCCAGCTTCAGAAACACTGAGCATGTTCTTCCCTCGTGGCTTTCTAACAACGTTTTTGCACATTTCAACATAACACTTTACTCTGCCTTCTCCAACTGCCCTTTGACATTTTCCGTTTCACTCTCGTACTTTACCATCTCTTCCATTTGTTTGCTTACGCAACATTCAAGTTCCAGCGTCTCTTCTGGTCATCGATCTTGTCTTTCTTTCCTGTCTCTTACACAAGCTAGCTTTCTTCAGGCATGCTGTTCCTGACGTCATCCCACAGCTCCTCCCATCTACTCTTATCCGTGGTAAATGCATCAAATCTGTCCTTGCGATGTTTGCTAAACTCAACAGGACACACCTAAGATTGGATTTTGTCTCTCGTGAATCTGTTTTCCATTTCTTCGGCGCCAACCTGAACTAGCATACGAGCAACTGATGGCCTGTTCCACGCGCATCAATGGTCTTGTTTCTGCTGATAGCACTGGGCTTCTCCACCACCTCTTCCTGCTGAAGTAGTCGGTGTGAGTCCTCTCTATTCCATCTGCTGAAATCCGCATGCATCGCCTCCACTTAGGTACTTGAAAGGTTATTTCCAATGAAGAAGCAGTTAGTCTAGAAAAATTCAAATCCTGATATCTCTAGTTTTGCTTCTACATGTACAAGTGTCAGGCAGCAGGTACATTCATTTTAGAAAAATAAAGCCATCAAAAATGCTTAAGTCTCTTAAAAGTAACTTGATCGTGGTCAGTCATTTAAAACATTTGGCCCAGAACACACATGCGTCTGCTCCAAATACAAAGAAATATATATACCCAGGAATACTAATTATATTGCTGTTTGGATAGCAAAGCACTGGTAGATACCTAAATGTCCATAAGCCAAAAAAATGATTAGATAAATTTTGAAATACCTATACAATAGAATACTGAACAGCTTTTTAAAAAGTAGGGAGAATAAAATAAATCCATTATATACAACTCAGTACATTATTCAAGATCATTTTGGAAGGAAGGAAAGTAAGAAAAAAAAGAAATTTAAAGGACAGTATGGATAATGAGATCTTATTTGTTTTTTTAAAAAAAAAAATTTTTCGGGCTGAGCCCAGTGGTTGTGTGCAGGACTGCGGCCCATAGGGTTGGTGGGTCAAATCCAGCAGCAGCTCTCCAGGAGCAAGGCTGGGCTTCCTACTCCCAACAGGGCAGTGATGACCAAAAAAAAATTATTTTTTTTCTTTTTCCCTTTTTTAGAATCATTTTATTGGAGGCTTATACAGCTTTTTTTGTTGTTGTTGTTTTTGTGTTTTTTTTGGGGGGGGGCCATCACTGCTCTCTGGTGATGGGAGTAGGAGGCCCAGCCCCACTGCTGGAATTGAACCTCCGTCCCAGTGGGCCGCAGTCCCTCGCACAACCGCTACGCCACCGGGGCTCAGCCCGGAGGCTTCTACAGCTTTTATCATAATCCGTATGCACATCCATTGTGTCAAGCACATTTGTACATTTTTTTTTCCACCATCATTTTCAAAACATTTTCTTTCTACTTGAGCCCTTGGTATTAGGTCCTCATTTTTTCCCTGCCCCCACTCTCCCTCCCATACAAACCCCTGATAATTTTTTTTTTGTTTTTTTGGGCATCACTGCCCTTTGGTGGTGGGAGTAGGAGGCCCAGCCTTTGCTCCGTGGAGCTGGAATTGAACCTCCATCCCAGTGGGCCGCAGTCCCGCGCACAACCACTATGCCACCGGGGCTCAGCCCCAAACCCCTGATAATTTATAAATTATTTGTTCATGTCCTACACTGACCGATGTCTCCCTTCACCCACTTTTTGTTGTTTGTCCCCCAAGGAAGGGGTTATATGTAGAACATTGTGATCGGTTCCTCCTTTCTCCCCCTACCTTCCCCTTCCCCTCCAGGTATCGCTGTTCTCAGTGTTTATCTGTCCTGGATTCCCTGTGTGTCCAGTTCTTATCCGTACCTGTGTACAGTGTGCTTTGGTCTAGCCAGATATCTAAGGGAAAATTGGAGTCCTGACAGCAGATGGAGGAAGCATGAAAGAACTAGAGGAAAGTTGTATGCTTTATCAGTGCTATACTGCACCCTGACTGGCTCGTCCCCTCCCCTTGACCCTTCTATAAGGGGTGTCCAGGTGCTTACAGATGGGCTTTATGTCTCCACTCTGCCCTCTCCCTCATTCACAATGATATGATTTTTTGTTGTGGGTCTTTGATGCCTGATACCTGATCCCATTGACACCTGCCTCTTCCTTGCAGATGTTTATATTGTTATTATTCTTAAGGAAAAGGTGTATGTGGACACAAGTGAGACACCTGGAAAGATACCCAAGAAATCACTTGTGTTAGTCCGGGTAGACTAGAGGAACAAATTTCATAGACACGCATATCTATATAAGGAAAAGATTTATATATAAGAGAAATAGGACATTAAAAAAGCATCCCAATCCAGTCCAGCACAAAGTCATAAGTCAATATTAACCCATATACCCGAAATCAGTCTATAAAGTCTCCTTCTGACTCACAAAGTCACAGGTCAGTGGGTGCAGAGTCCCGGCGCTGGCCGGGTTCTCCCCATGGCTCCTCACTTCCAGGGCTCAGTGTTCATCAACAGCAGGAGCAACTCATTGCTGGCAGAGGTCTCCATGTGGCCACCCCAGCTTCAGAGGTCTGGCTCCATCAGGACAAAGCTGTATGGTCTCTCCGCCGGCTCCTCCAGCTTCTCGGACACTGCCATCTTGTCTTGTCTGTGATTCATCGTCTCTCAGGCTAACTCCCAACAATTTGGGAAGATAGCTTCTCATCTTCACGAGGGAAATATTGTGAGATTTCCCAGAAGTCTCAGGAGAAAGCCATGCCCACATAGAGGCCTCAATGGCTACTCATTGGCTATCTCCAGATTAGCAGGCTAGTAGACTCCACCCCTACATCACAATCGTGAAATTAACATAAGCACATGACTGCCACATCACTCTTGGGAAGACATGGGGATCAAGTCGGAGGGTAAGTCAAAAAGTACTCCTACTAAGGTTCTAGTTCATACACACACAGATTTATTCCAAACCAAGCCTGTTCAAGCCTGCCCCTGTGCTCAGCAGACGGCTGAGGGCCCGTTCTCTCAGTGTACCCTTACTTTAGTCGCATCAACGTGCCCTCCAAAACAAGGGACCTGCCTTGTGCCTTGGTGGGAAAGTAAGAGGCAGTTTTGAGGGCAGGGCTAAAACAAAATGTTGGCCAAAACTCAACTTGAGGTAAGTAAACGTCTTCCCAAATCATTGACATATATGCAGCAGTTTGTAGATGGACCAAGGGTTTTAAGGAGGGCCGGAAGGCATCAAAGATGAGCTGAGAGAGTGAAGACAGTAATCCCAACAAAGGAAGACACTGGGCTGGTGACCAAAATCTGGGGGAAAAGAAACTATAGAGTCCCCGGATGCAATCGCTATGGAACGTGCAATTTTCCTCTTAAACAAGCACCTGAGCAAGCTTCCTGCTCGATTGTTCCAAGATCAATGATCAATGAGCTCCAAGAAATCAGGGGTGAGTCTTGCATTTAACTGATAGGATCCGGAGGGGGAGGTTTAATCAAAACAGTGGCTGCCAAGGGCATCTGCTGGGTCAGTTACTTTCAAATTGGAGTTAAATTCTGCTCAGAATGGTAAGCTGATTGTTTTTTCAGGATTTTCAAGGGATAGTCTGGATAGATGCTCTCGAAGGACACAGAACGATCATGGAAGCTTTTTCTGAAAAAGCTTCCAGAGAAATATCTTACTAGGAAAGAGGACTAGTCAGGCTACAGGGGAGCAAACTAAGAGGGAGAGAGAAAGAAAGAGTGGACTTCATCATGACCCACCAAGCCCTGGGACAGCATCCTGCTCGGAGCAGCCCATGCACAGAGAGGAATCCTGAAAATAGACTTTTGACGCGGGGGACGGGGCTTGACACCTCATCAGACTTCATTGGAAAACATCCATCAGGGTCAGCAGACAGACCTGGAACTATGTATTAGGGGGTTTTGTTTTCTTTTCATCTTTCTTTCTCCCTATGTCTATCTATATAAGATAGTCAGGACAAGCAATCCTGAAGAGAAAACAATGGACCAGTGGTTCCGGAGGGGCGTGGAAGAGGAGGGATTGGGGAGAGGGGAGTAGAGAGTCAACAAGCTCAGGGGTAAGGGAACATCAAGAGATCTAAAATTGATGGTGAGGAGGGCATATAATAGCTGGTGGGGTTTAATCAAGTGCAATCAAGTAAGAGGAATTACTAAGACCTAAATGGAAGGTGAGTATGATAATGGAATAGGAGGAAGAAAATAGAGGGAAAAAATAGGCAAAAAGCTATTTATAGAGTCATAGCTTTGGGAAGTATTTATGTAAATATATTAAGTCATAATAAAAGGGATAGAAGCTAATGTACATATAATTATATGTTAAGTGTTTAGGTGCAGGTGAATGTTGGCCTCTACTCAAGGCCTCCCTTAACACAAGAACACTTTGTTCTGATGACTTGGCACTCTTTGATGTTCACCTTCTTGATACCATCGCTGAAGACAAAATGGTTGCATGAACAAATGTGGCGAAGAAAGCTGATGGTGCCCAGCTATGAAAAGATGTAATGCCTGAGGTCTTAAAGGCTTGAAGTTAAACAAGCAGCTATCTATCAGGGAAGCAAATAAACTCCCATAGAAGAAGCCCACCAGCCTGTGTGATCATGAGGTATCCACAAGATCAGGTATCAAAAGGTCCCGCACAAATAATTATATCGTGTGAAAGAGGGGGGTTGGAGTGGAGACCCAAAGCCCATCTGTAGATGATTGAACATCCCCCAACAGAGGGGTTACAAGGAAGGGACGATTCAACCAGGGTACAGTATGGCACCGATGAAACACACATCATTCCACTAGTTCCTGAGTGCTCCCTCCCCTCAGTGACTACGACTTGGTTCTACATTACAAATCTAGCTAGACTGGAGAACACACACTGGTACAGATAAGAGCTCAGGACACATAGAAATCAGGACAGATGAAACCCCCAGGGACAGTAGTAGGAGTAGCAATATCATGAAGGTAAGGGGGCGGGGAGAGAAAGGGGTAACCCATCACAGGTTGGATATATAGACCCCCCCCGGGGGAATTAATAACAGGAAAGTGGGTGAAGGGAGACAACAGATAGTGCAAGACATGAAGCAACAACAATAATATATGATTGAACAAGGATTCTTAAGGGTGAGAGAGGGATGGGACAAAAAGAGGAGCTAATACTAAGGACTCAAACAGCAAGAAATTGTTTTGGAAATGTTGATCACAACATCTGTACAAGTGTGTTTAATGCTAATAAGTAATGGATTGCAAGAGCCCCCAATAAAATGATTTTTTTAAGAAAGAAAGAAAAAATGACAAGAAAATTGCCCAAGGAATTGATTGTTTTCTATCAGAATACAGTTGTTCATTCCTTGAGGGTAGCAAGGGCTGCCCTCTGAGAACGTCCTTGAAAAGCTCCCCTCACCCCGCCCCCATAGTGCTGATCTTGCTCCTCCCCACTTCATTTTGTTCCCCGCACTCGAAGACCGTTAGGAAGGAACACAAGTTGGCTCATTCGAGGAAGCATGCGCTGCCTCTTGGACGTGGTGTAAATTGATGGCAGCAGAATTCTTGGAGGAAGTTTCCAGAGCTGGAAGCCCTGTCTCCAGGAGTGTGCAGATCTGGATGAGGGGTGTGGCAGTCATGTGCTTATGTTAATTTCATGATTGAGATGTAGGGGTGGAGTCTACTAGCCTGTTAATCTGGAGATAGCCAATGAGTAGCCAATGAGGCCTCTACGTAGGCATGGCTTTCTCCTGAGACTTCTGGGAAATCTCGCGATATTTCCCTCGTGAAGGTGAGAAGCTATCTTCCCCAGTGGTTGGGAGTTAGTCTCAGAGGCGATAAATCACGGACAAGACAAGATGGCAGTGTCCGAGAAGCTGGAGGAGCCAGCAGAGAGACCACACGGCTTTGTCCTGATGGAGCCAGACCTCTGAAGCTGGGGTGGCCACATGGAGACCTCTGCTAGTGATGAGCTGCTTCTGCTGTTGATGGACCCTGAGCCCTGGAAGCGAGGAGCCATGGGGAGACCCCTGCCAATGCTGGGATTCTGCATTGTGACTTCGTAAGTCGGAAGGAGACATTATAAACTGATTTCAGGCATATGGGTTAGTACCGGACTTATGACTTGGAACTGGACTGGGCTGGGATGCTTTCTCAGTGTCACATTCCTTTTGTATATAAACCTTTTCCTTATATCAATATGTGTGTCTATGAAATTTGTTCCTCTAGTCTACCTGGACTAACACAAGAGGCATGAGAAGCAACAGCTTCCTGTTGATGTTTCTGTTTAGCAAAAGTATCTAAATGCTGTAGCAATACTCTTCACTTGCCCTCATAAAAGAAGCCTTTGAATTACTTTTCATGTTTCACTATACAACAGTCTAAGGCAGTGGTTCTCAACCTTCCTCAAGTCCCAACCCTTTAATACAGGTCCTCATGTTGTGGTGACCCCCAACCATAAACTTATTTTCGTTGCTACTTCATAACTCATTTTGCCACTGTTGTGATTCATCACGTACATATCGGATATGCAGGATGTATTTTCATGGTAACAAATTGGATATCACTAAAGCATCGTGATTGATCACAAACACAATATGCAATGATATAGTAGGAAATATTTACGTCTAATGACAAGTAAATGAAACTGTGTCTTGAAGCATGGTGTAGCGTGGGTGACAGGCTTCACACCAGGTACTCACATGGGGGCGTATCTGCATGTGGGCAGACCTGCCTGGAGACAGAGGAGCACTGTCTCAGTTCCTAAGACCATCAGAGAGATGTGTTTTCCAATGCTCTTAGGTGACCCCTGTCAAAGGGTCCTTTGACCCCCCCAAAGGGGTCGCCACCCACAAGTTGAGAATCTCTAGTGCCATTGTTTTTCTCAGTGGGTCTGCAGTTCCAAAGGTCCACAGTTGGAAACCACCTGCTGCTCCTTAGTAGAGAGACCAGGGCCCTTTCTCCTCCTGTGCAGAGGGCCAGGCTCAGAAACGGGCAGAGGACACTCTACCCTGTCCTGCAGGGTCCTTACGAGTTGGCATGGACCAGAGAGCAGGGAGCAGTCACACAAAACTCTTTATGCTTTTTCAAAGCCCACAAACGTGTTACTTTTATCCTTGAAGTGAGAGATGTTACTTTGCATGGCTAAAGCAAAAAGCCCCTGGTACTACAAGCAAGAGAGAGGTAAGTTCTGTGAAAAGCTGTCCCTTCCCAGCAACTTGTAAAAATGAAAATTAGGTAGACACCGACAGCAGGTCAGGGTGTCACAGCTCATTCTAATTTTCATATACGGAAGAAAATGTACTCTCCTTATCAGATTAGAAATACTCGATAAAGTTTACCAAAATAGAAACACTTGTCAGACCTGCCCGTACATGCTCCATAGATCCTTGCTGCCACCCGCTTCTCTGTTTGGCAGTTGTCCCTCTCCCACATCAGCCCGCTCCCAGTGCCTGGCTTGGCTCGATGGAGCGTGGGTCAAAGACCAGGCTAGAATGACTTCTGCAAAAAGGCAAGACTTAAACCTCGTCCCTCGTGATTTCCCTTTGGGACAGAAAGTGGCCCTGAGAGTGTGGCCCTCGATTCTCAAGGCATTTTCTTCCAGAGAGGCAGAGGATGCCACCTCCATACAAGACACGCCCTTGACCTCCTCCAGTTTCCGTCTCAAAGACATGCTCCTACACGTGCCTGAATTTCCCCCAAGGCTTCCCTACCTGCTCCTCCAACAGACCAGCTTGGTGAGGAGCAGGAGCCAAAGACTCCCACTCTTTACCTTCCTTCCACTGCTTCCCAGACCCAGAGTGCCTTGTGTGTGTCACCAAACAAATGGTGCCCAATGCACCCGTCCCATGGAGCCCCTGGACATTGATTGTTAACGATCAATGTACTAAGTGACATACTGGAGGTTCAACTTCTCCCAGAAGCACCCTGGAAGGAGCACAGTTCGACGCTGACACACCGGAGACCCCCATGAGCCAAAATCCCCTTGATGGCACCTCGCTAACACCAGGCGACAAGAAGCCACGCAATATTCACCGAGCTTCCGGGCCAGAATCTGCTTTTCCCAAGAACGTTTGCTCTCTGAAGCTAATCTCCCTAGCCCTCCTCCCCACCTGTGGGGAGGAAGTAGAAAAATCAAATCTGTCCCGATCATCTCTCCCTGACAGTCTCTGTTACAGTCCTCTCTGCACGCTCCCCGCTTCACCTCTGATGGGGGTGGGGGAGCCCTGGGAAGGGTTCCCACAGTGCATTAGCTGTGAGCCGTGACGGAGGAAGAGGCGTGTGACACTCTCCAGCCTGTGTGGTCAATAATTCAGGAGGCTCAGACTGAAGGGCACCAGACAGAGTCCGCTTTCCCCGGACAGGGGGGAAATTAGAGGGAAGCTCTCTTATCAGGATGTGCTGAGCGCAGCACCTTCTCGGTGGAGGAGGAGTTGAGCATCCTCTAGTGTGGATGCCTGTGACAGAACTTGCCATTTACAATGCCACCCTTCTCAGGGCAGCAAGCCCGTGCCACTGCTCCGCTGACCTACACCGGCACAGAATGGATCGTGAGCAATTGATTACACAACGATCCCCCAAACTAGGTGACATGAACCAGAGTCTCTCCGCCGCATAAATGAGCAGAACTAGCATAAATGGCGGAACGTGTGACTTCCCCAAGAACACGTTTGCAAACCTATCCACCTGCTTTCATCACCTTTCCTTAGAGGAAAAGTAGATTTCATGATAAAGGTTTGATCTTTTTTTTTAAGGCTTTACATTACAGAGGTCTTGGCTTGATGATATTGTCTTTATTCCTCTCATTTCGCCTTGAACTAGCGGCCTTTTCGCCGTGGATCAGCACTGGGACTGGCTGGCAGGTCGAGGCTCCTGCGTGACATGAGTCCAGCCACCGGCACGTGGACCTTTAGGCCATCCAGATGTATCCGTTCTCCTGGAAAGCCAGGAGGGAGATCATTTCCGCTCACTTGGCAGAATGGGAGGCTGAAGGCTTGGGCAGGCACCCTCAGTTTACAGATGAAAAGCCTGGCCTGCAGCAGCAATAATAATTACTATAAGGTGACAATAATGACTGCGTTTGGTGGTCTGCAGCTTATTGTACAGTCAAGAGATACTTATTACACCAGGACTGGCACCGCGCAAGGCGGGGGAACCCCAGGGAATGCACTGAGCCCCAGTGGTCCTGGTTTGCGTTTATGGTGCCAGTGGTTAGGGACCCTCTGGGCATCGTTCTCCCTGTAAAATGGGGCGAATAGTCTTGGGGTGAAGGGCTTAGGAGACGCTGTCCGGCACTGCCTGAGGCAGGTTCTGGTGAAACCCAACTGACACCGTCAGGATCTTTATCCCCCGGCTGCTTGTTACCATGGAGACCAAAGTCTGGCCCAGAAGGCGGGAGAAGACCTTGACTCAGAAGAAGGGCAGTCGCCTCCTCCACCCTGACCCGGGATCTTCAGGGGGTGGGGTCCGCTGGATCTCACCTCCAGAGGGGATCTCAAAACACGTACTTTGTTGCTGGAAGGGGGGCGTGGGGGTAGGGAGGGGGGGGGCTCCGTGCCCCACCTGCAGACAGACCCAGGCTGTAAAGCAAACTCAAGCCACTCACAGCGCCTTCTCCCCTTTCTCGGGCCCCTCCCCACCCCCACACCCCAGGGGGCCCGGCAGAGGCGGGAGGGACGCCTGAGCGGTTGAGGGGACAACGCTAAGCCAGCCGGACCGACAGCGTCCCCGGCCCGCAGCCAAGGTCACGTCCGCCGCCGCCGCCGCCGCCGCCGCCGGGGCAGCGCGCGCAGCCAGCGCGGCGGCAGCAGCAGCCCGCCGGCAGGGGGCGCCGCGCACACTCCCGTGCCCGCGCCGGCCGGAACCCAGGGAGGCGGCGGTACCGGCGGCCCGGCCCCTCTGCCGCCCCGCGCCCCGGCCCCGCCGACGCCGCCCCGAGGGAGCGAGCGCCAGATCCCGCGCGGCTGGCCGGCGCCATGCGGAAGGCGGGGCTTCTCCTGCGCGTCTGTGCCCGTGCCCGTGCCCGGATGTCGTCGGCGCGGACCGTCAGCTCCGAGATGGGCCCCCGGGCCCCGCTGGCGAAGAAGGTGGCCCTCGTCACGGCCTCCACCGACGGGTGAGTGACCGGGCCGGCGCCCCTGGACACGGGGACCCCCCCGGGCCTCCCGACGGGCCCGCAGACCGGTCCTGCGACCCCCCCACACACACACACCCCGACCCCGACCCCGTGCCCCGGTCACTTTAGCCCCCACCCGGTGCAGCCCGCTCCGCTCGGGCCCTGCGCTGCCCCGGCCCGACAGCCCCACCTAGTGCCTGGGAAGACCAGAAGTGGAGACTGCCCCGACGTTTTCACCCCAACCCCGCTGCCCCGCGGCCGTGCCCTGCACCCCGCTTTAGGCCGGGGGGGGGGGGCCTGTACCCTGCATCCTGCCCCCGCCCCCCGCATGCCTTGGCCAGAGACCACGAGGCCAACACAGGGTGTGCACATATGCCCGCGCCTGGCCTGCGTAAATGTCCAGCGCAGCCCGAGGGGATGTGTCCACAGCCCCAGATTTGCCCTTTCATACCCACCCACCCCCCACCCCCCCAAATCAAAATGTGATAAGAGCGCCCAATGAAAGGATTTTTTTTTTAATGTGACCTTTTGCGGATGGGGCCTATGGAGCGGGAGCTTTCAGAGGTAAGACCCTCAAGTCAGGGAAGGGGCGACTGGCAGGCCCTGAGCTCGTTTCCCCTCAGAGTAGGGGGGCCTGCCACCTCCAGAAAGGCCGGTGGAAGCCGCCAGCTCCAGCTCCGTGCCACCGAGTTGAGGCCAACTCAGCGTGGCAGGGTGGAACTGCGCCCTCCGGTTTTCGTAGGGGATCACCCGGCCTTTCTGCCTCCGTGCCCCCCGGGCGAGTTCACATGCCAACCTGTGGGTGAATACAAAAGCAACCAGCTGCCTTGGGGCCCCGGAGCAGACAGCCCCTTCCGCTCAAACTGCCGTCCGTGGGCGATGAAGGCTCGTCCCGCGAGCCAGGCTGAGAGCGTAATAAAGATTAGGGAGGGCTGAGCCCCGGTGGCGTCGTGGTTGTGCGCGAGCCTGCGGCCCACTGGGACGGAGGTTCAATTCTAGCAGTGGGGCTGGGCCTCCTACTCCCACCACCGGAGAGCAGTGATGCCCAACAAACAAACAAACAAACAAACAAAGATTAGGGAAAGATGGAGCGGTGCCTGAAACCGGCTTCGTGCAGACGACTGGATCATGGGAAGCCTTTAACCCTATGGTACCAAAAAAGTCACATGGAGGTCACACCCAGAAAGCTAGAATTCCGACTCAAGCGCTTTGACCCTAGAAGACCCTCACCCTCTTCATCCACCCGGCTCTTTTTTTGAGGGGGGCGGGGGTGGGGGGCATCACTGCCCTGGTGGGAGTAGGAGGCCCTGCCTTGCTCCTGGAGAGCTGCTGCTGGATTTGAACCGCCCACCCTGTGGGCCGCAGCCCTGCACACCACCATTGCGACACCCGGGCTCAGCCCCCGTGGGATGCTTGACCCTTGCCATCCTCCCCGCCCCCAGGATCGGCTTCGCCATCGCCCGGCGCCTGGCCCAGGACGGTGCCCACGTGGTGGTCAGCAGCCGGAAGCAGCAGAACGTGGACCGGGCCGTGGCTGAGCTGAGGAAGGAGGGCCTGAGCGTGACGGGCACTGTGTGCCACGTGGGCAAGGCCGAGGACCGAGAGCGGCTGGTGGCCATGGTAGGTGGCGGCCATGTGGGCGCAGGGCCAGGTAGGAGGTGACAGAGGGGAGCCAGCGGAGCCTCCTTCCCGGCTTTTCTGCGTGCCCACGCAGGTCGGGCAGCACCTTTTCGCAATGTCCCTTTGTCGTATCCATCTCCGGAAGCCCCAGGATCAGCCCATTCCAGAGAAGGAACTGCCCCCCCCCCCCCACCAGTGCCTGGTGCCTTGGCTCCCTTGGGGCAAACTCAGTAGCAGGTAGCGCTTCTTGGTATCTCTTGGAACACATGGGAAGGACAGATGCAATGACAAAAAAATGGACATTGTCTCAGTCCCCTGAGCTCATGAACAATCCCCTGTGCAGATGCTGGGCTGTGGGGGCACCGTGGTTAAGCTCTAAGCTGCTCACACTGAAAGGACAGCGCTTCCACCCCACCAGCCACTCAGCGGGAGAAAGATGTGGCAATCGGCTATGCCAAGATTCTCCGCTCGGTGCCCTCAAGTCCATGCCACCCTGTGGGACAGGGCAGACTGCCCCTCTGAGTTTCCAAGACTATAACTGGTGTGGGGTTTTTTTGCATCATTGTATTACAGCTCTCATAACTGTCCATCTATCAATTGCATCAAGCATATTTGTACAGATGTTGCCATCATCATTTTCTAAACAATTACTTTCTATTTGAGCCCTTGGGACTGTAACTCTTTTTTTTTTTTTTAAATCACTGGGGGTCTCATCACCACCCATCCATCCATATGTCAAGCACATTTGTACATTTGGTGCCACTATCGTTCTTAAAACATTTACTTTCTACTTGAGCCCTTGGTATCCGCTCTTCATTTTTCTCCTTCTTCCTCAGCTCTTCCCTTGGTAATTTAAAAAGTATTATTATTTTGTCATGTCACACTGCCCGACGTCTCCCCTCTCTGGTTTCTTCTGTCGTCCATCCCCAGGGAGGAGGTTATATGTAAATCTTTGTCATCGGTTCTCCCTTCCTACCCCAGCTCCCCTCCACCCTGCCAGTATCACCACTCTCACCACTGGTTCTGGATTCCCTGTGTTTCCAGTTCCTTATCTGTACCAGTGTATCTGCTCTGGTCTAGTCGGATTTGTAAGGTAGAATTGAGATCGTGATATTGGTGGGGGAGGGGCAGGGAGAAAGCATTTAAGAACTAGAAGGAAGTTGTATGTTTCATCATTTCTACACTGCATCCTGACTGTAAGGGGATGTCCATTTGCCTCCAGGTGGGCTTTGGATTCCCCACTCCCCCTCATCCACAATGCTGTGATTTTTTTTTTGTTCTTTGATGTTGAAACTCCTCCCCTCGACACCTCGTGGTCACACAGGCTGCTGTGCTTCTTCCATGTGGGCTTTGCTGCAGATAGCCGCTGGCTTATCGACTCTAACTGTTCATGGAAGTAGAAAGACTGGTCCTTCTTCCACCTCGGAGCTGGTGCGAGTTTCAAACTGCTGGCCTTTGGGACTGCAGCTGAGCACGTAACCACAGTGCCACCTCAGAAACCCACGGCACCCATTCCCCACTGTCCAGTGCAGTCGCTACACGAGATGGGATCCAACTGCAGAGGACAGAAGAACCCCTTTGAGACCTGACGGGGGGCGGCCCACCATGTGTCAGCCACCTAATGTGTGCCATAGGCACCTCGTAACGTAGGTTACTCAGAGTCGGCAGTTCGAAACCACCGGCCGCTCCACAGGGGAAAGACGAGGCTCTCTGCCCCCGTCCAGACTGACAGCCTCAGGAACCCACAGAGGCAGTTCTGCCCTGCCCGGTAGGGTCCCTGTGGGTGGGAATCGATGCAGTGGTGGTGGTTTTGTACCGTGTTCCAAGCACTCTAGTGAGTTGTTTCTAACAGCCACCCTGCCAAGCAGGGATGAGTCCCGCCCCTTTCCCCCCCCGCCCCCTCCCGAACCAGGCTAGTTAGCGGGAGTAAGGTCCCACAGCCAGAAAGGAGAGAAAGGTCAGCTGCCTTCAGATGGATTCCGGCTCATCGCACCCCCGAGTCCAACAGAATGAAACACGCCGATTCTGCACACCCTCCCCTCTCCGGTCCTTTGCCAGCTGCCTACCAGGTGGGCACAGAGCCAGGTCTTAGGTGCCCGCCCGCTAGGACCTTCGTCTGGGAGAAAGTGTCTCAGCCCTTCTGAGAGTTGGTATTTGACAGCAGCCTTCCGCTGCACAGGGAAGCATGAACCTCCGACAGAGGGCGCTCCATTCCCTCCACACTCTGGGCACAGGCTGCAGACTTGGAACTGGAAGGGAGAATCGATCCAGAATGAGCTGCATTAACAGAGTGGAAGATGGGCAGCAAGAATCTGGGTCATCTTAGCAGGAGAAGATATTCCTCAACAGTGTGAAGCTGGGGAGAGTACAGTATGGTAGACAATATGAGATTATTCCATTTTTAAGGAAAATACTCGTGTGCACTGAAAAGAGCCAGGAGGGCACCCGGGAAGACCCGCTGGGTTGGTGTAGCCCGGCACAGAGAATCGGAGGCTGAGACCTGCATCTACAGGATGGAGGGAGTCATTGGGGAGCCAGGGTCAGCTAGGGACTTGCCACTGAAATGCAAGGGGCACCTTAGTATCAAAACCCCGATGAGGACCAACGGCCTCTACAGAAGCCCTGCCAGGTCCACGCTGGCTTTCCTGCAGCCTTAACCCATGAGGAGGCCTTGAGCTCGATTTTGAGGGGTGAGGGGGTCCGGAGGAAGGGTTGGGGTTCCAGATGACCCTGCCAAATGAGCAGACAGTCAAAGAGGGAATGAAGGGTGCAGAGAGCGCTGTCAGTCCTCCGCAGAAAGCACAGGCTCAGGAGTACTGGCAGGAAATGGCCGGGTCAGGAGAAGGAAGGAAACTTCCAAAGCCTTCCAGTCGAATTTATATTTTCTTCTAGGACATAATGAAGACGTGAGGAGTTGAGCAAGATGAAGATGGTTATTAAGGAAGAGTACTTGGGCCCTGGTAGGAAGGGTAGACTACCTGGATAGCGCAAGCAGTTAACACACTCAGCTCTGAACTTCAAGTCAGAAGTCCAAGTCCACACAGACACACCTCAGAAGAGAAGCCTAGTGATCTTCTTGAAATTCAGTCATTGAAAACCCATTGAAATTCAGCACAGCTCTACTCTAAGTATCCATAGGGTCTCCATGAGTCAGAATTGACTGGATGGAAGCTGGTTAACTAGTAGGAAGGGCCATAGTGGAGTAGACAAGACTCAGCCAAGGATATGAGCTTGGAAGCTGTTGCTGTCATACGGGTCCAGGACAGCGGTGGTGAGACCCGGATGGAAGTGCCTGCTGCAAAGCCATTAGGTAGGAATCAACCAAGTGTGTCTAATCCAGGATCAGACGATAGAACACCCGATCTAATGACAATAAGAATGTCATACACCCAAGGGCTCAAGTGGAAAATACTGGGAAATGAAGATGGCAACAGGTGTACAAACATGCTTGATACGAATGATGTATGGAATGTTGTAAGAGCTGTGAGAGCCCCCCATAAAATCACTGAATAAAAAAAAGTCATACATGAAGAAATCAAAAGGTCATTAAAGGGCTGAGCCCCGGTGGCGGAGTGGTTGTGCGCGGGACAGCGGCCCACTGGGACGGAGGTTCCATTCCAGCTCCACAGGGGCAAAGGCTGGGCCTCCTACTCCCACCACCCGGGCAGTGAGGCCCTAAAAAAAAAAAAAAATTTTTTTTTAAGTCACTAAAAACACAAGAAAGAAGGGAAAGATCAAAGTAGCTGTCAGAAGAGATTCTGAAACTTACTCTTTCACAGAGCGGCCAAGGCTGCTGTATCAAAAAGAACTAGTCAACATTCCACCATTCCAGGAGGTAGCACATGGGCAAGAATAAATGTGCTCCAGGAAGGAGTTCAAGCTGCACTGAAAGCAGGAGCAAAAAAGAAGGCTCCAGGAATTGGTGGAACACTCATTGAAATGTTTCAACAAGCTGGTGAGACGCTGGAAGCACTTATGCATCCCTGCCAAGAAATTTGGAAGACAGCTACTTGGCCAATGGACTTGAGATCGATTTTTTAAAAGAGATCAATATGTCTACCCATGCCAGAGAAAGGTGACCCAGCAAGACACCCAGCAGCAAACAACGTCGTTCCTGTCAAAACGCATGCAAGTAAAATTGTGACGAAGATCATCCCGCAATGGCTGTAGCAGGTACAGGGAGCCGCTAGAAACTCAGGCCAGATGCAGAAAAGACCGTGGGACACGGAATATCCTTGGCCGAAAGCCGAGGCTGCCAGAAAGATGTGTACTAGTGTTTCATGGACGAGGTGGAGGCATTCGACTGTATCGACCACAGCAAACGAGGCATGGCCTTGAGAAGAATGGGAATTCCAGAACACCTCATTGGGCTCAGGCAGAACCCGTACCTGGGCCAAGAGGCCATGGCGCTAACAGAGCAAGGGGATAGTGTGTGGTTCCAAACCAAGGAAGGTGCGTCAGGGCTGTAGCTTCAGGTAATTCAGTCTACATGCTGAGCAAGTCATCGGGAAACTGCGCCATGTGAAAAGATCGTGACACCAGTAGATGGCACATCCTTGCACGCTCAAAGTGACAAAGACTTGAAGTGCTGGCTGGTGAAGATCAAGGGTTGCCGCCTTCCATATGGATTGCGGCTCAACGTAAAGAAAACCAAGGTCCTCCCAGCTGGACCAATAGAAGGAACATTGGGATAGATGGAGACAGGGGTGACGTCGTCAAGGATTTTGTCTCGTTTCAATCCCTAATCAATGCTCATGGAAGCAGCAGTCAAGATGGAACGATGCATGACATTGAGTGGAGCCGCTGCATGAAACCTCTTTCAAGTGTTCACAAGCAAGGGTGCTACTTTGAGGACTAAGGTGCCCCTGGACGCGAGGTATTTGAATGGTGATGCTGACCAGGTCTACTAAAAGCTCTGTGGACGAGCAGAAGGACAAACAAGTCGGCCTTGGAAGGAGGACAGCCAGAATGGCCCTTGGGTGCAAGCATGGCGAGACTGCGTCTCGTGGACTGCAGACGCGCTCTCAGGAGGGACCCGACCCCAGAGAGGGGCATCTTCCTCAGGAAAGGCGCGGGCAGCAACGTCGGAAGATAGCGTGGGTCACACAGCGACTGCCGCAGTGGGCGCAGGCACAAGGGCACTTGGGAGGCTGGCGCCGGACCGGGCAGTGTCCCCTTGTCCCGTGCGTGGGGTGGCCGCCATGAGTCGGCAGCAGCGCGATGGCACCTCGCCACAACAGTGTTGAGCAGTGAGAAATGAAAGGGGTGGTGGCCGTGCTCAGACGGCGTGGGTGACCCTTGCCAGCCAGGATGGGGGGTGAGAGTCTTGCAGTAGGACGGCCCTCCACGCCCCTCCCATGCCCCGGCAGTGAGGCGGGTTACTGCATGGGCCCTACTCTCTGCCACGGCTTCTTGGAGGGGCAGAAACCGCACCAGCCACTTCTCCAGCTGACTGTAAAACCCCAGCCAGGCTCGCTGCCTCTGAGTCGGTCATGTGCAACCAAGTAGAACTGTCCCATAGGGCTGTGTCGGCTATACTCTTTACAGAAACAAGTCGCCAGGCCTTGCTGCCATTGCCCCACTGGGTAGGTTCAAACCACCACCCAGGAGGACAGTCGCTGAGTATTGTCACCATGGCACATGATCTTTTTTTTTTTTTTTGGTGGGGGCCATCACTGCCTCTGGTGGTCGTGGGAGCTACCCAGCGCTGCTCCTGAGAGCTGCTGCTGGATTTGAACTGCCTAGCCCGTGGGCCGCAGTCCCACATTCAACCACTTACGCCATCGGGGCTCAGTCCAACACATGATCATTTTATAAACATATATGTATATATACATATACATATATATACACCTATCTCCAAACGCAAAATAAACCACTCTTGCTAGTGTACTGCACACAGTACAATAATTACACAATTAAGAACAAGACATAGAGGACGCCTTAAGCACCTTTCTCTCTGCTCTTCTATAGTTTCTCGTCTCTATTCAGTCAAAACCCAGCCCTCTCCCCACTCTGTGAAAAGCTCTCTAGGGGATTCTGTGCCGCCCATCCGCCCTCCATCTCCAAATACACCCAGGGCACCGCACATCCATCTCTGCCTTCATCTGCACCTTTCCGGATCAGAAGCCCACACGCAGATCTTACGCAGAGCGAGGCAGGGCTTGGAGCCTTGGTACCAAGGCACCAAAGCTGAGTGTAAAACAGCACCACTATTGGTTTTCCCTGAGGAGACGGTGGAAAGTGCGGTCCAGTTTCCACGCTGGCATTCCTGCAGCAGCAGAGAAACGGCCGAACCTAGCACCTAGTTAGCAAGGGAAGCTAACAGATGGTGCCTGCACACAATGAGTGACCCCCCCTCCTCTGTGCCCCAGATCAGGAAGCGCTTTGTGGATTGAGGACGGCTACAGCACCACCCGTGCCCAAGGCACCAGAATGACCACTTCTGGAAAAATGCAAAGTCGGGGGTCGGGCCGGGTGAGTTTGGGGGGAAGACTCCTTGGGAGCAGAGTCCATTCTCCAGCAAACCCCTGCTTCACCACCTAGCAACAAGTTGCTGAGGAGGGGAGAGGTTGCGGCTCTTCTCTTTCCCAGTTTAGAGCTCAGTTCTACCTTGTATCTCCCATGTGTTCCGACTGGAAGGAAAAAGATGGCCAAAGTGGCATCGGATCTAAGTAGCTTTAAAGCCAGGCGGGGACCCTTGCCCTCTTGCTCCGCCTGGGCAGCCAGCTTCCCAGGGACCCCAACACCCCTATAGAGGACTCTCATGAGGCAGGCGCCCCTCTCTGGGTGACTGTCCCTCCCTGCGTGTTGTGCAGCCTGATTTCTGCCTGGAGACAACGCGCCCCCACCTTTTTCCCAGAACAGCACGTTGAAACTACTTCTTCCCAACAAGGAGCTGCAGTTTGCTGTGATAGGAAAAACTTAGCGGCTCTCTCCTCAGTTCTGCCCACTCACGAGCTTTGTGCCCTGAATTAATTGGTTCCCTCTCCCAGCATCGAATGAGCAGAACGCCTGCTCTTTGCTGACCCTTATGAATCGTTCCTGAGCTAGGGCTCTGAGACATGAATTTCTTGCACCACACATTCATCACTTAGACGCCCAACCTTCCTAATGCTGCGGCCCTTTCACACAGAGCCTTGTGCTGTGGTGCGCCCCCAACCATTAAACTATTGCCATTCTGTACTGCTATGACTCAGGCAACCCCTGTGAAAGGGTCATTTGACCCCCAAAGGGGTCGAGACCCACAGGTTGAGGACCAGTGGCTTAGAATGTAAGCACCTTGAGGCTGAATGAGCTGAGTCTACCTAAACTGGCTTCTCCATGAAGGCAAGCATGGACAGGTTGTGTTGGATGTCATAGTAACGGGTCCAAGAAGAACTGGATAGTTAACCTTTGGGGACATGGGACTGAGATTCAGGGAGGAAAGCTGGGGGAGAGGATTAAAAAATCTATTTCTAACTGGAAGATTATGCTGGGTGAAATAAGTTCATCACAAGAAAAGGAAGACTACAGTATGATCTCACATATAAAATGACAAGAAGAGGACTGAGCCCCAGTGGCGTAAGTGGTTGAGTGCGGGACTGCGGCCCGAGGGCTTGGCGGTTCAAATCCAGCAGTGGCTCTCAGGAGTGGCACTGAGTAGCGCCCATGACCACTGGAGGCAGTGATGCCCTCCCCCCCAAAAAATGACAAGAAGAGATATGTGATGTGAGCTCAAAGCTTATCAGAGGCTATCAGGGGCAAGAAGAAAGCACACTTGAGAGGTTAATGGTGGCAGTCATGTCACACTGCCTGAGAGTAGTAACTGCTGTCAGTACGTTCCACTCCTGTCACAACTGAATTCGCAAAAGTTGTATTGCCGATCTGTTAGAACAACAACAGAGTGACTGCAGAGGCTGCAAATGTACGGCCAGAATTCCCCCCTGACTTGGTTTCTTGGTCTGGAAGTCGGGGATCCCAGTTACATACTCTCTGGAACACCCCGATGAACCAGGATGAGGCGGACCCCCACTCGGCTTAAAAGCAGTCTCACACTCAGGTATAATGCGATTTCTCACTCCTTTTTGCCTGAAAGTATGGAACCTCAGTTAATGGGCTTAATAACATGGATGGTGTTCTGGTATACCTCCTACTTTGTTGTGTCGTGACCGGGGTCTTACAAGCGTGCCAACAACTATCCAAGGTATAATCGGTTACTCTTAGTAATGCAAAGGCAGGAATAGGAGGGTGGGTACAGGATGTGGGGCTAATTGTCTCCACGAACAACAGTCTCCTTACGAGGAGACCAAAAGAGCTAGATGGTGCCAGCTTCCATTAACTGAACGTTTCCATCAAAGATTCAATAGAAGGATCAGAGGGGGAGGGAATACAAAGCTGAACTTCCAATTCTCTATAACTCCAGACTTCCTACCGCCATGCACATCAGATGAACCCTTGAAATGGTTGTCCTGCAATCATCTTGAAACTTTAAACCAGACCCTGAAGTCTTCCTCAAACCAAGCAATAGTGTAGCCTAACTAACCAAAAAGCAAAAAAAAAAAAAGAAAAAGTCTGTTTGGAGCATTCAGCTCCTTTGAGAACTACGAGCGACCAAACTGACATCAGCAAGATGAAAGCACTTCTTAGACAGGCACTTCTTTAACTCGTTGCCATCCAGTCGGTGCTGGCCCATGGTGACCCTGTAGGACAGGGCAGAACTGCCTGGGTGCATTTCCACGACTGTGTCACCGTTTAGGGAAGTAGAGAGTCTCGTCTCGGTCCCAGGGAGATGCTGGTGGTTTCCGGCCACTGACCTGGTGGATCCCAGCCCAACGCAGAACCTGTACGTCACCGGGCTTCGGATGGCTATGGGAGGGGGCAGTACCCTAACAACGAGAATGACTGCAGCACTCTAAGAACAGACTCAAATGCCCTACATGCCACGGAGACATGTGAACCGGCGGGCCTGTTACTCTCTATTCTCAGCAACAAGAAAACCAGTTTCAAAAGAAAATGTCTTGAAGCAGAAAACCTTTTGAACGGTAAGCATAAGGTGATCAAAGTGTGGGGCTGAGCCCCGGAAGGCGCCGTGGTTGTGTGCAGGACTGCGGCCCACTGGCGTGGCGGTTCAAATCCAGCAGCGGCTCTCCAGGAGCAAGGTGGGCCTCCCACTCTCACCAAAAAAAAAAAAAAAAAGCAATGTGATCAAAGTGTGTTCGTGGTAACCAGGGGCACGAAGAAGAAGACACAGCACGGCTGATGGGAGTGGCGGGTGAGTAACACGGTGAACATATCGAATGTCACTGAGCTGACCCTGTGCTGAAAGTTGAAATGGCAACTGTTCTTGTTCTCAGTATATTGCCCCCATTTAAAGGGGGAAAAAAAAAAGCTGCAAGTGGAGGCACATCTGTTTGAGGTGAGAGTTGAAGCCATGAAGATGAAGGAGTTCCCAAAGGAAGGTAGAGAGAACAGGGCAGGAGACCGCCTTCGAAGAGGGGAAGGTTGACAGAACAGACTGCCAGAAAATTGACGCCTCTAAACCACTGAAGGGAAACGGCGTCCAGAAGAGGGGTCATCTTGACATCTCTCTCTAAGAAAGAATGCGGTAACATCGGTAAGCGCACCGCCCCTGCTGACCCGCCCCTCTGATCTTCCTCTCCAGGCCGTGAAGCAACACGGGGCTGTGGACATCCTGGTCTCCAACGCCGCGGTCAACCCTTACTTTGGAAATCTGATCGATGCCACAGAGGAGGTGTGGGACAAGGTGAGAGGGAATCAGGCAGCAGGTGGCGGGCCTCGGGGAGCTTTCAATGCTGGCACAGTCTGCTTTGAAGATGCGTTTGTCTCATGCAATATAGATGTGAGGACCCATCACAGTGTGTGTGTGTGTGTGTGTGTGTGTGTGTGTGTGTGTCCCACACCCCACCTGGTGAAGAGGAGTGGGCGTGGCTTTGCTAGCCTGCCCTTCCTCCTCTTGGATTTCTCCCCCTCCCCCATGCTGCCGGCTGGCTTTCCCTCGATAGCCTTCCCTCCTCCTTCCATGCTTATCCACACTGCTCTTCCTGGTCTATTTCCAGCACATGCATGGCTGCCAATAATTAATACACTCTTTTTTGGCGGGGGGAGGGGCATCACTGCCCTTTGGAGTAGGAGGCCCGGCCTTTGCTCCTGCGGAGCTGGAATCAAACCTCCATCCCAGTGGGCCGCAGTCCCGCGCACAACCACTACGCCACCGGGGCTCAGCCCTAATTAATACACTCTTACACACACACCCATCCATCCCGTTTTCAGCTGCTAGATAAAAAGAAAAGAGGGGCTTCTCATTCGCTGGAACACTTAGTGGAAATAGCTGCTCAAACCCAAGCACCGCCATCAGTTGAGTAACTAAGTGACATGGGACTTCCAGCGAGATAACCAAAGTCTCCACTCTATATAACTTACTACCTCCGGAAAAGCCCTGCCCTTTCCCCTTCTTGACTGCAATGCCGAAAAAAACGGAAGACCGAGATGTCCGCCTGTGGGTACTGGATCCTGGTTTCTGTTTGAACAGGTATAATCTGCATTCGGTGTCTAGCAGAGTTCACACGCCTACATTCTTTCATGATAAAGCTTCAATTCAGATCTTTGCTTACTGAAGTCACTGTTCCCCCGTGACTCGAGAAGGCTTCGTTTTGTCTGCCCTCCCATGGTTTTGTGTCCAGTGCCGCAGCGTCAGTAGTTTTCCAACAGGGAGAGGTCCTTTGTGGACAGCCATTGGGTCGATCCTGAGTCGTGGAGACCCCATAGGACAGAGTCGGCCTGCTTCTGTGTGTTTCCCAGACACTAACTTCTTAGGACGGCAGAAAGCCGCCCCTTCTCCCGTGGAGCAGCTGGTGGTTTGGAACTACAGACCTGGGGTTAACAGCCATGTGCCACCAGAGCTCCCTCCACTGGCATTTAAAGGTGCTAAAATGCGGGACTGAGCCCCGGTGGCGCAAGGCTGGGCTTCCTACTTCCACCAGGGCAGTGATCCCCCCCCAAAAAAAATACTAAAATATGATACTGTATCGGTGTCACAGGCATAAACACCAAAAGTCTCTTTGGTGATCAGTCCCCGATTCTGATATTCTTGAGGGAAACTTCATTCGCACACACTGTGAATAAACACCACATGAGAATCAGTTTGAAGTAATTCTTCCCGATAGTTTGCAATATATATATATATATATATATATATTTTTTGCATCACTGCTCTCCGGTGGTGGGAGTAGGAGGCCCAACCCCACTGCTGGAATTGAACCTCCGTCCCAGTGGGCCGCAGTCCTGCGCACAACCACTACGCCACCGGGGCTCAGCCCAATTTGTAATATTTTTAAAGACTCACAATATTTACATTTCAGGGAGAATTGAGAAATTTATTTTATGAGATGAAAAAAAATCATTAAATTTTCAATTTGAGGGCTAGGGTAGTAGATGATGGTTGTGTAAGAGAATACTTTGTTCTGAGGGAGCTTTGGAGAGTGCAAGAAGATTTTGCATTCTGTTTTTCCATGAACGCTTTTGAAGCCCTGTTGCATATGCTAAAAAATAGGAAAAGAATATCCTGATATCTGACCTTCAGAGGTTCACAGGAAAAGAAGATAAGTGAGAGAGAGATCAAGTGAGCAAAGTGTGAACAACTGGTGAATCTAGGTGAAAGTTATATGGAGAGCCATTGTACATCTAGTTCACATTTCCTGTAAGACTGAGATGGCTTGGGGAGAGTGGGACTAGCCCAGCAGTCACATGTTTGTTTTAAGTCATGGACACGACAGTTGGTATGATAAGCTGTGGCCTAGCCATCCCCCTCCAAATGCCTCCTCCTGATTTACCTTTCAGTAGATGCCCAGCCGGGCGATCCCTCCTGGAGGGCTCAGTCCTCGCCCCTTAATCTCCCTGACTGAGACGGGCTGCCAAGGTCCTCCGTGTCCCTGAGAAGGGTGACCCACTTCAGAGAAGGTCCAGAGACAGACCCAGGTTCTGCTTCTCCCGGGTGGGGTGACACACAGGAATCCCACTCCCCATCACAGCAGTGCAGGTTAGCATCCACGCTGGTGAAAAAACCAGATGAGCCCGGTTCCCTTCCTGGTCCCTGGAAGGAGCCCCGGGTGCCCTGATGGAGGTAAAAGGCACTTCTCCCTGAGGCCATTCCTTCACTTGAAAGGCCACCTCTGTGATTTAACCCTCAGATCCGAGCAACCTATGGCCCTCAGCACCCAGCCTCCTCTAACTCGTTTCTGTCCTGTGTCTCGATTTCAGATTCTAGACATTAATGTGAAGGCCTCAGCCCTGCTGACAAAGGCAGTGGTGCCAGAGATGGAGAAGCAAGGGTACAGAGAGGGAGAGATGGGGAAGGAGGGTACGTGGGGGGGGGGGGGGGGGGGGGGGGGGGGGGGGGGGGGGGGGGGGGGGGGGGGGGGGGGGGGGGGGGGGGAGAGGCTACGTGCAGGGGACCACCTATGGGGCCACGGGCCTGGGCCTCCAGAACAGTATCCCATTTCTTCTCTCTCCAGAGGCGGCTCAGTGGTGATTGTGGCCTCTTTAGCAGCCTACACCCCATTTCCTGTAAGAACCCCTTTCTCTGCTCCTTTCCCTCTCCCCCTTCCCACCCGTCCTCTCACCCTACGAACTCTCGGGCTCCCGTTGGAGTCACATCACCAATTCCTCCTCACCAAACAGATGCCCGGCCTGCACAAACCCTAACCTAACCACCAGTCACGTCCCTAATTGTGGCCCTCCCTTTCAGAAGAGGCCATCATCGATCTGCCCTTTTGTCTAAGGATAGGAACCCGGAATGAACTTGAACGAAGGGAAGAGACTGACCCATTCTCTTCTCTCATCAGGGCCTGGGCATTTACAACGTCAGTAAAACAGCCTTGGTGGGCCTCACTAAGAACCTGGCCACAGAGCTGGCCACAAAGAACATTAGAGTGAACTGCCTGGCGCCTGGGCTCATCAAGACCAACTTCAGCCAAGTGGTGAGGAAGGGAGGTCCTGGGTGGTTCCTGCGGGGTATCCATCTGCCTGGCTCTCCCGGGGTTCTCAAACCCCCAACCATGCCTATCCCACCTCCCTAAGGTCGTCTATCTTCCCTTCTGGAGAAAGGAAATGGTGAACAAGTCTGGATTCCCCAGCCACGCACATGCACACCCCTTTCTAGAAGTGAGTGTAAGTGGAGGCTGAGGAATCCAGACTTGTTCCCCATTTCCTTTCTCCAGAAGTGATTGAGCACTGGAGAGACTGCTCCTCAGAGACCCAGCCAAAGGTCTCACTGATAAGAAAAAGGATGGTTGGGGATGGGGGGGGGGGAGGAAGGGGAGAAGACTGGGACCTAAGAAAGAATGCAGGAGATCAAAAGGAGCCTCTCTCTCAGTTTCCTCCTCTGCCACATAAAGAGATCTCTCCTAGCCCCTTCCTTCTTCCTACAGCTGTGGATGGATGAGGAGCATGAGAAAGACATCAAGAAATTCTTGCATGTAGAAAGGTAGGTTTGCCACGGGAAAGCCTTGGGGGCATACAGAGCACAGGGCCTGGTCCCTGACATAAACAGAGGGCATGCTCTCCCCTGCTTCAGACACACGGACGGGACAAGTCCATACACACTGGGCCACTGCAGAGAAGGGGTGCAAGGAGCCGGCTTCCATTGTCAAAGCCAGACCCAGAGCTCTGGGAGAGGCCTTGACTTAGAAAATTGCCTCTACACTCTGAGCATCCATCCACAGGGACACACAGCTTTTTCATTCCCCCTGCAAAGAGTCATGCTTCTAAAGCCCCAGTTGCTGGTTTCTCTGATCACAATGAAAGGACTGAAGGGCCTTACGAAGGCGAGAGCTCCCTTTGCCTAAGAAAGCTGCTCCTCCCCGATGAGCTGGGGTTCCCTCTCCTCTCCGCTTCCTGCCTCTCCCACTTGGTGTCGAGGCATATTCTCCTGCTCCCCTCATCTTCACCTTGTAGCTTTCAAGGACAAAGGCCTGCTTCTCCCTTGTCCGGACCCTCCAGATTCCCTCAAGCCCTCTTCAAGCCATTGCAGAGGTCAGCGCCACCAGCTCTGCGGCTCTCATTGGCAACTCCGTGATGGCTGGTGAAGGACGCAGGCCCCCGGCCCCCGGTGCTGTGGGCACACTAGTCACCCAGGCAGCTTCCCAAGAGGCATCCGCCAGAGCTGCCTAACTCCTCCAAAATAAGCCCTGACCACCTTTTGTTGTTGTTATTCAACGCCCAGAGGGCCCCAACGTGCAGCTCAACCCTCTAAGTGTTAGTGGCTCACTCTGCCTACCTCCGAGGCAGCCCATGGCAGTTATCGATGCCACCACGCATAGAAACCAGCAGAATGAGCACATGCTCCCAAAATGAACCAGCCTCGAAGGCACAGGGGCAGACACCGGAAAAGGTTTCCCCCAGGTGAACCCGTGGCAGCGGAATCGTCACGTAAGCACACCACTCCGTGTCACACCCTGGCCTTCCCGTGAGTGGTCGGTTTACACGTGGCACAAATTCTCCTGACGGAAAATAACTGTTCCCCATGTTCTCGTTTACGACGTCAGGCTTCGTGTGCCGACTTCTCTTTTAAAAAAAAACAACAGTATCTCTGCGTTAGGACTGCGACGCATGGTGGATTTTGCAAAGTACAGGGTTTATGCTCAGACTCAACGATCACGGCTTATCCTCACGATAACTGTGATGGATGGGAAAGCCACTCACGGGTCCCGAAAAGGCATCTGATAACTCTTGCTGTCGCTGTCGACCACGGCGGGCATCTGGGTAGCAGAACCTTTGGGCCACAGTAGATGGGTATGTGGGGACCGAACACTCGCCATGTCTATGAAGCTCAGTCTTCATGAAGCAGATGTCCGTCCCTGTGGGGCAGGGTCAGAGGGCCTGACCTATCTCCATCTTCACCCTCTCTTCTTTGTTTGCCCTGCTTCCCAGACTAGGCAAGCCAGAGGACTGTGTGGGCATCGTGTCTTTCCTGTGCTCGGAAGATGCCAGCTACATCTCTGGGGAGACAGTGGTGGTGGCGGGAGGGGCCCCCTCTCGGCTCTGAGGACCTGGACAGAGCCCCAGGGCAGAGGCTGGACCCCAGCTCCTGGCTTGGGTTCTGCCATTCTGGACCAGCCTCGTTCCTCACCACCACCACCCCCACACCCCCATCTTACCGCTCACCCTACCTCCTGAAAATCACTTCTGCCTTGTGAAAACAACCAGCCTTCCCCGCAGTTAAGGTGCGGTCTTATCAGGACCCCGCCGTTCCCTTTTGCCCAGGATAAAGGCGCCCCCTGAGAATACAGGGCAGGCCTGCTGGCAACACCAACTAATTCTTTTTTTTTTTTTCCTTTTTCTTTTTCTGGGCATCTGGGAAATTTGAGAGGAGATGAGAAGGAAGGAACCTGGAGTGTGCCAGGAGTGGAGTTGGAAATTAACAACTTGCAAATAAGATGCAAATAAAATGCAGATGATCATGTCGCTTTGAAACCACCTATTCCTTTTTCTGCATGGGGTGCTGGGGTGGTAGCCGGGGCGGAGAGAGCGCCGGGAGCGTGGGGCGAGCGGGCCGGGTCTCTACGCCTCTGACTCGTGCAGGTCTCCCAGCCCCGAGTGCGACGCCACGGGGTGGGGGTGTCAGCAAAGCCGCCGGCTGGGAGGAGGTGGCGCGGGAACTCCCGGGTGCTACTCTGCACCTGGCATCCCCCGAAGGGCTGCCAGCGATGCCGCCCGGATCCCAGAGGCCGGCCGGGCGCTCGGGAAAGCAGACAGGGACTCCAGATCTGGCCACGTCCTCTCCCAGAGTCGCCCTCGGCTCGCGCCCCCGGCCGGGTCAGCCAGGGCCCAGCAGGGCGGGCACCGGGCCGGCCAGCCGTGGGGAGGGGCGGGGGCTGGAGGGAGGGAGGTGTCGGAAGCCCACAAACAAAAGAAAGGCTGGGCCCTCAGCGCCCGGGGAGTGGGTGGCACGGAAAATGAGGGTGCTGGCCCTGCTCAGAGATGGTCCAGGCGACGCGCACGGGGGGGGCGGGCGCGAGGAGTGGGCGCCGGCGGCGGGCGGGCGAGCGCGCGCGCGGGGGTCTCACGCGGCCGGCGCGCGGCGCGCATGCTCCGTCGGACCCCTCTCCGGGCGGGGCGGGAGCGCGGGCGCTCCGGGGCGGGGGCAGGAGCGCTCGCGCAGCCGCCCCTGACGGGAGCGGGCTCGGCCGCTGCTGCAGCGCTCGGCGCCCGGGCCCTGCCGAAGCCGGGTCTAGCATGTGCCGCGGCTCCCCGGCGGCGGCGGCGGCGGCGGCGGCGGCGGCTCCTCTGCAGCGGCGGCGGCGGCGGCAGCAGCGGCCGCCATGGCCAAGCCCGGCGCGGAGCTCACCCGCGAGCTGCAAGGTACGAGGCTGCCGTGGTCTCCGGGACGCCCCGTCCGGGAACAGCCCAAACCCAGAGCCTTCTTCCCCGGGTACGCCCAGCCCCGTGCGGAGCCCACCGCCTCCGCCCCACGCCCGGGCACCCCGGCCCGGCTCCGCCGCAGCCCCTGCGTCCCGCCTCGGCATCGCCGTCCCCGGAGCAGCCTCCGCTGCCCCCTCTCGCCTCGCCCTGCAAGGACCCTCCCGATCGCACCGCCCGCCCCGCTCGTCGGCGACAGGGACAGTCCCCCTTGCCCTTCCCCCGGGGGTGGGGGGTAGCTGGCTCCCCCTGTTCCAGGCCCTGTCCCCTCGGAGAGCCCCGGCGGCTCTCCCGCCCGGGAGGGGCCAGGCCGCCTGGCCGCCGCCGGTGGGAGCTGCCCCTGGTCCTGACCGTGCTCGGCTCCACGCCCTCCCTCCGCCCGGCCCCGCCCCGCCCCGGAACTGGTCCTGGACCGTCCCCACGGAGCCGGGCAGCGCCCCGGGGAGTGGGGCGCAGAAGGAAGTCCGGGAAAGGCCCTGGATGCGCACGAGAACCAGGAGGGGTGTCTCGGCAGCTTGCCCCCGCCGGCCCCCGGCCCAGCCTGGCCCCGGCGCACAGCCCCTGGCCTCACCTCCAGTCCTCTCTCGCCCCTGTGCCGGGGTTCCCAGACTCGGCCCAAACCGCGCGCCCGACGGCCCAGCGCGGCCGGCCGGAGCCCTGTGTGTCTCCCAGCGGCACGAGCGCGGGCTAAGCCCGCACAGACACCAGGACGCTCAAGGATACGCGGACGCGTGCTGCGCCCTCGGGAGTCCCCACACCTCCACACACACCCGCACCATCATGAGATGTGTGTACACACATTCACACTGAGTCCTCACCCCCAGGAGCGCACGCATGTACACACGCGCGCCCGCGCACGCGTACACACACACACACACACACACAGGATATCTGGATGCTTCTGCCAGCAGATGAGTATGGGGCTCCTTGAAACACTAACTCCTCCCTCTCCTTCAACACCCCCACCACCACCACACACATACACACCCCATACTGGCTCTGTGCCCCTTTTGCAACAGCGAGCACAGCAAACTTCACACTTCTCCGTCCCACCAATGGCTAGCACACGCTTGTAGTAAAAGGCAGACACATGGGTACACCCAGGCCACCTAGAATAAACCCGCAAAGGGACACCCCACGCCCCACACACTGACTCACCGCCGCCGTGCCTGGGTTGGAATTATCCTTCACACTCCCAGAAGTGTAAGACACACCCTCCCACGGACAGTGGCACTCAGCAACTGTCCCCGGACTCCGGGACATCAGCCACCGGCACGTTCTCCACACTTTACCCCTCTTGAAAAGGAAAGAACTCTGCCTGCCCCTGGCCCCGCCTCTCTGTTTCTTTCCCCATGCGCCTGCCCCAGCTCCTGGCCCTGCCTTCCCTCTGAGAGCCCTGGGGGCCGGGGAAGGAGGGGCTGGCCGGGGTGGAGGGAGCACTGAGCAGGTGCCCACCCCCCACCCACTCCCCCACATGCCTGCAGACAGCATCCGGAGGTGCCTGAGCCAAAGAGCTGTGCTCCAACAGCACCGTGTGAAGCTGGAGACCAAGCCCAAGAAGTTTGAGGACCGCGTGCTGGTGAGGGCAGTGGGGGGCTGGGGCTGGGGCTGGGGCTGGGGCTGGGCCAAGGATATGTGCCGGGAAGGCAGGGGAGGCAGAGGCAGAGGACTGGGGAGAGCCAAGACTGGGCTGCACCAGGACTGAAGTCCCTAAGTGTGAAGTTGGGCCCGAAACACACTGGGACTGAGGACCGGGCCGCTGCTGGCAGTGGGTACACAAGACTTCAAGGCAACGGGAGCCCCAGGCCCAGGCAACAGCTCAGCCAGATGGAACATTCTGCCTCCTCTGCAGGCCCTGACCTCCTGGCGCCTCCACCTCTTCCCCCTTAAGGTCCCGGCCAAGGTGAGGTGGGTTGGGAGAGGGTTGGGAGTGAAGCGCCCGGGCCCGGCTAGCCAGGCCTACCGCAGGAGCTGAGCTGAGCCGAGCTCACGCCCTCCAGGTGGAAAGCTCCTTCAACGTGCTGGAGATCCGCGCCTTCAACACGCTCAGCCAGAACCTGGTGAGTCCCCCGGGCTGGGAGCCCGCCTTTCTCCCCGCCTTAGGGGCCCGCGGAGGAGGAGGTGGTGCCTCAGGCCCTGCCCCTCCCTCACCCCCAGATCCTGGTGGAAACCGAGCGTGGCCTGGTGAGCATGCGGCTGCCCTCGGCGGAGAGCGTGGACCAGGTGACCCGGCATGTCAACTCCGCCCTCTCTAAGGTCTGCCCAGGCCCTGGGTGAGTTCCACAGGAGGGGCCTCTACAGGACTGGCAGTCGGAGGGGGGTGGGGGCGGGGCTCTCCTCTGCTTCCCTTGGACCTGGGGGACACCGGGGGGCCTGGGAGGTCCCACCGGAGAAGCAGGGACAGACATCGTCCCACCCCTCCCTGGGCGGGCTTGTTTGTCTCGCAGGTGTCTGATCCGGCGTGGAAACGCAGACACACCAGAGGGGCCCCGAGACACATCCCCCAACTCAGAGACGTCCACGTCGACAACCCACAGTGTCTGCGGTGAGCCCCCAGTGTGTACCCCCGGCCCCCCACCCCCGGCTGATGTCCAGAGCCCGTGGAGGGGGGCTGGGGAGCCTGCCTAGGCTGAAGACCCCTGAGGTCTCAGTAGGTGTATGGTGGAGCAGGGACACTGAGGCCCGGAGACAACAGTGGGCTTGAGGTCTCCTTGACCCTGCCCCCTTCCCCTTCATGGACCCAGCGCATCTCCGGCCTCACAGGTGGCTTCTCCGAGACCTACGCCGCCCTGTGTGACTACAATGGGCTGCCCTGCCGTGAGGAGGTGCAGTGGGTGCGTGGGGCAGGGGCCCAGCAGGCGGGCAGGTGGGGCCCAGCGGGAGGGGGCAGAGGAGGAGGAGGGGAGCAGGCGTGAGCCCGTTCCACCTCTCCAAGGATGTGGACACCATTTACCATGCCGAGGATAACCGGGAGTTCAACCTTTTGGATTTCAGCCACTTGGAAAGCCGGTAAGAGACGGGCGGAGGCTCAGCGCCCAGGTCCCCAACTCCGCGCCATGCCTGGCCCTTCCCAGGATCTCCCTTCTGGTCCCACCCAGAGCCCCCGCCCTGCCTCCCCAAGGGAACACTCACTGCCGCCTCCTCAGCCAGGCTCTCCCAACCCAGCCGCCTGCCCACCATGGGCCTTATCCCTTCCATCTGTCCACAGGGACTTGGCCCTGATGGTGGCAGCCCTGGCTTATAACCAGTGGTTCACCAAACTCTACTGCAAGGACCTGCGGCTGGTAAGGACCTGGAGGGGTCGGGGTTGGGATGCGGGAACGGCTGTCCTTCCCGGCTCCTGACTGCAGGCCCTTTTGGGTCCTCAGGGCTCCGAAGTGCTGGAGCAGGTGCTACACACCCTGAGCAAGTCGGGGAGCCTGGAGGAGCTGGTGCTGGACAGCGCCGGGCTTAAGACGTGAGGCCAGCCTCCTCCCTGGGCAGCGGTCCCCTGTTGGTAGCCAGCTGTAGGGTTCTGCAACGCCTGACCATGCTGAGCCTCTGGACTGCCTCTTTGCAGAAGAGGAGACGGGGGGCCCAAAGAGGGCGCACAGCAAGTCAATGGTCTGGGTGGGGGGGTAGCCAAAGCCTCCTGCCCCCAGCTCCAGGGCCCTGCCCCAGGATGCACCAGGGCCCCTACCCCACACAGGATGGACACTCCTGAATTGAGGATGCTCTCAGACCTGGGCTTACCCAGGTGTGGGGTGTCCCCAGGCACTCTAGAGTGGTGACAAGTTCTCTGGCTGCCTCCTGTCTCCCCACCTCCCACCCGTGAGGGCCTCTGCCCCAGGCAGCCCCAGACAGGCAGGCAGGTAGGGTGGAGGAAGGGCAGGAGGGGAGACCCAGGGGCTCAGCTCAAGCCAAATCCTTGCTACTCTGCCCCGAAGGGACTTTGTCCAGAAGCTGGCTGGAGTGTTTGGCGAGAACAGGAGCTGCGTGCTGCACGCCCTCACTCTGTCCCACAACCCCATCGAGGACAAGGGTGAGCCCCAGCCCTGAATCCTCCTCCTGCGTGCCCCCCCCCCGAACCCAGTCTGGGTCTGAACAGGGGCTCTCCAGCCTGGCTCTGCCCGCACCCCCACCCCTGCTCTCCGTGACCTGTGCCCCCTCTCTGCCCCTCAGCACCACCGGCTCTCTCCACACACAGGTTTCCTCAGCCTCAGCCAGCAGCTGCTCTGCTTCCCCACCGGCCTCACCAAACTGTGCCTGGCCAAGACTGCCATTTCCCCGAGAGGTACTCACGGCCAGAGGCCTGAGCTCTGGGCCCAGCCCTGCCGGGGGAGGGGGGGTCTTTGTGTGTGTGTGGGGGGGGGGGAATCACTGCCCAGCCCTGTCAGGGGGTCTTAGCCCCCTGAGGCATACTCCTGCACTTCCACAATGTTCCAGGGATGGACAGAGCAGGGTGGGGGGAGAAAGGACCACCTTGTGGGAGGAGGCCCGAATTACAGTGTGGGGAGGTGGGAATGGGGACCAACCCAGCCCAGTGCCTGCTGTGCCCAGGACTCCAGGCGCTGGGCCAGACCTTCGGGGCCAACCCAGCCTTTGCCAGCTCCCTTCGATACCTGGACCTGAGCAAGAACCCCGGGCTGCTTGCCACAGAGGAAGCCAATGTGAGTTGGTGGCATGAGGCCTCTGGCACCTGCAGGAGCGGGTTTGGCCTGCGGGGCCTGGAAGGTTCCTGGGCCCCTCAGCCCCTGGGACCTGCCTTCCCCAGGTCCTCTACACTTTCCTGGCCCAGCCCAACGCCCTGGTGCACCTGGACCTGTCGGGAACGGACTGTGCCATCGACATGGTGAGTCCAGGGGGTGTGTGTGGGTCCAGGGGGGGGAGGGGGTGCCAGTTAGCAGAATAAAGGCAGGGCAGAGGTGGTGGGCTGACTTCCCAGGGCAGTGAACCATACGCACGATGCCCGTGGCTCGCTGCCCCCCACCCACTTCCCGCATCAGTGACAAGAAAGGAAGGGCTCCCCAACTTGGGTAGATCAGCTGGTGGTGGCCCGAGCTTAATGTACCCACTTGTATTTGCGCCTCCCTGCCACCTACAGGTGGCACAAACAGTGAACCGCTAGGACCTGTGCCCCAAAAGGTTGCATTTCCAACCCACCCGGCCGTGGGGCTGGGGGAGGGGGGTGAGGGGCGCAGTTCTGCTTCTGAAAGGCCATGGCCTTGAAGACCCCACAGTAGTACGACCCACACACATGGGGGTTCCCCCCAATAGGAACTCACCACCACCCTTTGGGGAGTAGACCCACCTCCCACCGAAGGGAAACTGAGGCTCTGGCAGCGGTGGCTAGCAGGAGTGGGGGCGTGGGTTTGACTCCCCATCAGTCCACCGGCCAGCGGGGACTTGCATGGTGCAGTGATGTGTCAGCAGGGTTCCTGACGAAGGGAGACCAGGAAGAAAGGCCTGGTGATCCAGTTGTAAAAGCTGGCGAAATGATCACCACAGCTGGTCATGGGTAGGGCGCAGCTCTGCTGCGTGTGGGTCACCCAGGACAAGGGGCCCGCTCAGTGACCGCTGACAATAAGCACAGACAAACAGCCTGACCGTGAGGGCCAGAGAAGGCAGGCGGGGAGACCATGCCCTGCCATTCCCAGCCGGCTCCCAGCCCCTCAGACCCACCCTGTCTCTCCCCGCAGCTGCTGGGTGCCCTGCTCCACGGCTGCTCTTCTCACCTGACCTACCTCAACTTGGCGCGCAATAGCTGCTCCCACAGGTGGGGGTCGGCAGGGTATGGGGGGGACTGGCCAAGCCAGGACGCACGCCCCCCCACTCCCTTACTGACCCCCAGAGCTCTCCGCAGGAAGGGCCGGGACGCCCTGCCGGCCTTCAAGCAGTTCTTCAGCAGCGCCTACACGCTGAGCCACGTCAACCTGTCGGCCACGCGGCTGCCCCTGGAGGCCCTCAGGTCGGGTGGGTGAAGGGTTGGGGTCGGGGAGTCTGGGGGGGGCAGGGAGAGGAGTCACAGCAAGGGTGTCGACCCCCCTCCGCAGGGCGCTGCTGCAGGGGCTCTCCCTCAACAGTCACCTCAGTGATCTGCACCTGGACCTCAGCAGCTGTGAAGTGAGCCCCCCGCGCCCCCCTCCCCGCCACCCCTTGATCCTGTCCTTTTTTTTAAAAAGTTCTTTTACGGGGGGATCATACAACTTTTATCACAATCCATACATCCCTCCGTTGCATGCAAAGCACATTTGTATATTTGTTGCCACCGTCATTCTCAAAACATTGTCTTTGGACTTAAACCCTTGGTGTTAGCTCCTCATTTTCCCCCTCTCTCCCTGCTTCTGTCATGAACCTTTGATAATTAATAAGTTCTTATTATTTCATCATATCGTACAGTCTGATGTCTCCTTTCACGCACTTCCCTGTTGTCCGTACCCCAGGGTGGAGGTTGTATGTAGGTCCTTGTAATCGGTTCCCTCTCTCTACTCCACCTTCCCTCCACCTAGTCCAGGGGTCCTCAAACTACAGCCTGCAGGCCACATGCAGCCCGTGGAGGACATTTATCCGGCCCACCTGGTGTTTTTGCTGTCACTGCCTCTCTTGTTTAGCAGCCGACTCATCCCGGGCCTGCAGTGAATGTGTTCATAGTTTAGTTTTGTTTTGTCTTAACCATCGTCCGGCCCGCCAATGGTCTGAGGGACAGTGGACTGGCCCCACTTAAAAAGTTGGAGGACCCCCTGATAGATCATGTCTTAAAGCAAAGACCCATCCTATCTTGCCTTCATGTGTCCCTGCAATGGAACCACCCCCACCACCCCCTGGCCTGACCCCATGCCTCAGAATCTCACCCCACCCCCCTCGCTCTGTGGTCTGGGCTCCTCTTTCCACCCGACTTTTCTCCTGAGACCCAGTGGCCCTGAAAACGTCGGGGTGAGCGATACCAAGCTCTCCCACCAGGGGGCAGGCGCAAGCTGCTTCAGGAGGGTTTTCTGATTGAAGGGGCCAGAGCCCTACAGAGGTGGGGGGAAGGCGGCTTCATGGGTTCAGCCCTCCCTCTCCTGCACCCACCCCAGTGTGGCCCGGTGTGACTCTTACCCTGATCCTCTCCCGCCCCTCTCTCCCCCCGTTGTATCCCGGCAGCTCCGCTCAGCCGGAGCCCAGGTCTTGCAGGAGCAGCTGGGGATGGTCAGCTGCGTGGGCAGCCTGGACCTGTCGGACAATGGTGAGTGGGGACCCCCGGGGGCTGGGGGGTGGCGCCTGAGGAGAACCCCCGAGGGGGCTCTTCAAGGCCAGGCCCCTCCTGCCTACCGGTCAGGGTTTGACCAGGACCTCCTGACGCTGGTGCCCGCGCTGGGCAAGAACAAGTCCCTCAAGCACCTGTTCCTGGGCAAGAACTTCAATGTGAAGGCCAAGTGAGACCCCCCCCTCCCCAGGCCCACAGACCCTCCCATCCTCCCAGCTTGCTGGATGACCCGTGCCCCCCAACCCCCAACCCCCTGCGCCTCCAGTGTGCCCCACCCCCACCACCCCACTCCTCCACCTGAGCAGGACCGTGGAGGAGATCCTGCACAAGCTGGTGCAGCTGATCCAGGAAGAGGACTGTGTGAGTGGTGACGGGGAGGGGGGGTGCCAGGGGACCCCCAAAGGCGAGGGGCTGCGGGAACCGGGACCGAGCCCCACCCGTCACCCTGCGCAGTCCCTGCAGTCCCTGTCGGTGGCCGACTCCAGGCTGAAGCTGCGCACCAGCATCCTCATCAACGCCCTGGGCAGCAACACCTGCCTGGCCAAGGTGGACCTGAGCGGCAATGGCATGGAGGACATTGGGGCCAAGATGCTGTCCAAAGCCCTGCAGATCAACTCCTCCCTCAGGTGGGGCCCTGGAGCCCAGCGCCCACACCAGCTCCACCTCCTTTCCCAGCAAAGTCGGGAGGGGGGAGGGAGTTGCTCCTCCCCCACGGGGCCCCAAAAAAAGAAGTGACCAGCTCACCCTCCTTCCAGAACCATCCTGTGGGACCGGAACAATACATCTGCACTGGGCTTCCTGGACATTGCCAGGGCTCTAGAGAGGTGAGTGAGCAGACGAGGGCCGGCCAGACCCAAGCCCCCAGCCTCCCTAGAACGAGACCACATCCCAGCCCACCCCAGCCCACTCGGCCTGTTCCCAGAACCGACAGCAAGGGCTGTGGAAAGTGGGCGGGACTAGAGAACAGATGCCTGAGGGGCCCAGGAGGCAGCTGGAAGGGCAGAGGAGGCACAGTCGGGAATGGGTGGGGGGTCTTTGGGGGTGTGGTGGTCCCCTCCCCCCACCTCACCTGCCATCCACCTGCTGTACCACCCTGTCTGCAGCAACCACACCCTACGCTTCATGTCCTTCCCGGTCAGTGACATCTCCCAAGCCTACCGCAGTGCCCCTGAGCGCACAGAGGACATCTGGCAGAAGGTGTGGCCCCCACAAGGTGGAAGCACCCAGGACAGGGGGAGCCCCCAGGCCCTACCCTGACCCCGCTGTGCCTCCATCCCCAGATCCAGTGGTGCCTGGTGAGGAACAACCACTCGCAGACGTGCCCCCAGGAGCAGGCCTTCCGGCTGCAGCAGGGCCTGGTGACCAGCAGCGCCGAGCAAGTAAACGTTTCCCTCGGGGAGCGCGGGGCACGCGGGGCACAGCGCTGGGGGACAGAGCACCGCGGAGCGGGTGGGGTGGCCAAAGAGACTCTCCTGGACTGATCGTGGGCGTGCCCGGGAACGGAAAGGCAGGTCGTTCTTAGCACAGGCCCCAGGCAGGTGGAGAGCCGCAGGGGACACACAGGCAAGGGTGCACGTAGGTCCATGGGGGGGTCCGACGACGTGCATGCAAGTCTATGCCCCCAAGGAGGAGTGAGAGCGTGGCCATCCAGGGACGTGGGCTCCAGCTCCCCAGAAATGGGGTGTGTGGTGCCCAGCCGGAAAGGCGGGAGGGCGGCCGCCCCCTGACACTGGCGCTGTCCCTCGGCAGATGCTGCAGCGGCTATGCGGCCGCGTGCAGGAGGAGGTGCGGGCCCTGCGGCTGTGCCCCTTGGAGCCCGTGCAGGACGAGCTGCTCTATGCGCGGGACCTCATCAAGGACGCCAAAAACTCCCGGGCGGTGAGCAGCTGGAGACGCCCTCGCGCGCTGCAAACCACCCCCTCTGTCCCAGGCCCAGGGAGCCTGATGGCACCCCCTTCCTTCCTCAGCTCTTTCCCAGCCTCTACGAGCTGGGCCATGTGCTGGCCAATGACGGGCCTGTGCGGCAGAGGCTGGAGTCAGTAGCCAGTGAGGTGTCCAAGGCAGTCGACAAGGAGCTGCAGGCAAGTCTGGGGGGCGGCGGGGGGGGGGGGGTGCAAGTCCAGAGAGACCGCGACCAGGGGCCACTGGAAGACAGGAAGGCAAGGCTGAAGTGGAACTGTCCACAGTCCCACTGGGCCAAGGCACTGCTTCCAAACCAGGCTTCGTCTTTCTGCCAGCTGCAACCCCTGGCCCCTGAACTCTGACCTCTCCCCTGTAGAGTCTGATCCTTGGACTGGCTCTCTCCCCGCCCTAGATGGGAGCATAAAGGGAACTGAACCCAAATGGGGGAGAGTGTGGTGTCCGCCACGCCGCCGCTGCCACCCCTCACGGCACTGTGACTTTAGACAGGGTGGGGTGGGAAGGGGGACAGACAGCCTCACGTGAGCCTCTGCTGCTGGCTGAGGGGCTCTGGCTTCCCCTCCCCCTGGCTGTAGGTGATTCTGGAGTCCATGGTCAGCCTCACGCAGGAGCTGTGCCCCGTGGCCATGCGTGTGGCAGAGGGGCACAACAAGATGCTGAGCAACGTGGCCGAGCGCGTCACCGTGCCCCGGAACTTCATCCGAGGGGCGCTGCTGGAGCAGGCGGGGCAGGACATTCAGAACAAGCTGGAGTGAGCAGTCGGCCGGGCCCCCCAGGGCTGGAGCCGGGGGAGGGGGCTGGATTTGGCCCAGAGCACTTAGGAACGTGGGGCCCTGGGCCTGGAGCTGTCAGCGATGAATAATGAATGTCCAGCCTCCATTACTAGGGATGCATCTTTCACCAAATGCAGCCTGGCTATTTAGGATCTGATGGGTCTCTGCCCTAGGATTCCGGGTGGTGAACACACAGGTGTGCACACACAGACCCACACGTACACCAGGAGTCCCCTCTTAGGGACAAAGGACAGCCCCCTGTAAAGTCTAGGCCAAGAAAAGGGGGCGTGTGGTGGTGTGTGCTCCCTTCTTTTCCCCCCTTTCTTTTTTTTGGGGGGAGGGGGGCATCACTGCCCTCTGGTGGTCGTGGGAGCTACCCAGCGCTGCTCCTGAGAGCCGCCGCTGGATTTGAACCGCCAAGCCCACGGGCCGCAATCCTGCACTCAACCCCTTACGCCACCGGGGCTCAACCCCTATTCCCCCTTTAAGGGGGGACCCAGTTGCCATTCGGACTCACCAGAGCAAAGGAGGATTCTGCCATACACCCTGAGCCACCAGAACTCGGGAAGCCCAGGCTCCTCCTCGCCTGGCGGCCCCGTGACGTGGTCCCAGCATCCCAGCGGACCTTAGCTCTGCTCCCCTGTGGCAGCCTCGAGAGGTTTTGCTTTGGACGGCTAACCTCAGGGTCAGCAGTTTGAAAGCAAGGCTTTCTGCTCCTGCAAAGCACGGCCGTCTGGGAACACCCCAGGGGCAGGTCTACCCTGGAGGGTCTCTGTGAATCAGAACGGATGGCAGAGAGTCCGTGCCCCCAGGTGCATCAGGCATCAGACCTGGAGCCTGTTCCTCCTCCTTTTCCTTCACGTCCCCTTGTGCCCTCTCTCCCCACACTCACAAACCGAGTCTGGTGGAACAAGCAACTGGTGTTTACGGGGCATGAGTGGACTCCCAGAGCAGCGGGCCCAGGCCCTGGGAGGCGAGGTGCTGAGGTTCAGAGGCCCGGGGTGGGGGCTGAGCGGCTCTGTCTGCACCCACAGTGAAGTGAAGCTCTCCGTCGTCACCTACCTGACCAACTCCATTGTGGATGAGATCCTGCAGGAGCTGTACCACTCGCACAAGAGTCTGGTGAGACTCCTGAGCCCCAGCGGGGCGGGGGCGGGGGCGGGGGCGGGCCCGGCCCACCATCACACAGCACCCCTTTACCCCAACCATCCCCCCCAATCGCATGCACACACACACGGCCCCCAGAGGTGGGCAGCTCCCTGGAGATCCCGTCACTGCATTTCTTCCCCAGGCCCGGCACCTCACCCAGCTAAGGACCCTGTCAGGTCCACCAGGGGGGCCAGGCCAAGGACAGGATCTGTCCTCCCGGGGCCGGGGCCGGAGCCATGAGCATGAGGAGACCACAGATGATGAACTGGGGACCAACATTGTGAGTCAGTCCCCCTGAGACCTCCCTCCCCACCTTAGCCTGGGCCATGCCCTTACCCCTGACCCTGCCGCAGACTGCCCCCGTCCACTTGCCTGGGCTCCGCACTCCACCCCTCCCCAGCCCAAACCCCAACCCTGCCTGGCCCCTCATCTCCTCCCACCCTAGAGGAGGAGGAAGCAGATGAACTCCCTGAACAAAAAGCCTTCATGAGGAGCAGAGGCTCGGGGGAGTGGGGCGGTGACCCCACCACTGGCCTCCATCTCCGCAGGACACCATGGCCATCAAGAAGCAGAAGCGCTGCCGAAAGATCCGCCCTGTATCTGCCTTCATCAGTGAGTGGGCCAGCCTCCCTCCAGGCTCTGCCAGGCTCCACGGTGCCTCTGCCCCACCCTGCTCTTGTCTTCTCTGTCCCCAGCCCTGCTCCTGGCCTATACCTGCCGTTGGGCCCTCTAACACCGCTCTCGCTGCAGGTGGGAGCCCTCAGGACATGGAAAGCCAGCTGGGGAGCCTGGGAATCCCCCCTGGCTGGTTCTCCGGCCTCGGAAGCAACCAGCCCACAAGCAGTGGCTCCTGGGAAGGCCTATCAGAGCTGCCCACTCACGGCTATAAACTGAGGCATCAAACCCAAAGCCGGCCCCGGCCCCCCAGGACCACCCCTCCCGGACCGGGCCGGCCCAGTGTGAGTCTGGGCAGTACCAGGGTTGGGAGTTGAGTGTTCTAGCTTCAGGACACGGAGCTGCGCAACATGCCTCGGGGGGACGTCCAGACAGAGGGGGGACTGTCCAGATGGGAACGAGACCTTGGTACAGGTGGGGGATCTCTGTCCGCCAGAGAGGGGAGTTTCTCACATGAGTGAAGGACAGCGCCCAGGGCCACCCAAGCAAGGAGTGACGGGGCGGGCTGAAGTCCACGTTCAGAGGCCTTGTCTCCCGGCAGGTGGCAGGGCCTGGGCCGCGTCAGGAGAACGGCATGGCCACACGCCTGGACGAGGGGCTGGAGGACTTCTTCAGTCGACGGGTCATGGATGAAAGTTCCAGGTGGGTCCCTGGACCCCACTCCCAGCAGGTCCTGAGGCATTTCAGGCTCCCCATGACCGCTGGAAAGGTGGTCAGAAGGAGCACCACAGTGGGAAAGTGGGGACCGAGGGGGTGACCGTGAAGGGAAGAGGCCTCAAGGGAGTGCCTCTGGCTCTGCAGAGACAGACTCCCTGCCCTCAGCACCTGCTCCAAATTTACGGTGTGACAGGAGGAGAAGGGGTGGGAAGAGGCCGCTGGAGGTTTAGTCCAGGGAGGTGAGGGCATTCTCTCCAGGGAGACAAGGGCATGGGTTCAAGGCCAGGCTGGGCCAACTGGAGTGGCTGCAGGTAAGCACCTGGCTCTGTCCCGGACCCACCCCTGGCTCTCCCCAGCTACCCGCGCACGCTGAGGACCGTTCGGCCCGGCCTCTCCGAGGCGCCGCTGCCTCCGCTCCAGAAGAAGAGGCGCAGGGGCCTGTTTCACTTCCGGAGACCCCGCAGCTTCAAGGGCGAGAGAGGGCCCGGGTCCCCCACCACCGGGCTCCTCCTCCCCCCGCCCCCGCCCCCGCCCCCGACTCAGGAGAGCCCCCCCAGCCCAGACACGCCGCCGAGCCTCGGCAGTAACGCCGCTCCGTACTGGAGCCCCGAGGAGGAGAGCGGCCTCCTCCCCGGATTTGGAGGGGTCCGGGCACCTTCCTTCCGCAGGAAGATGGTAAGTGAGGCCGGGATGGGGTGTCTCCCCCTTTTCCTGCCCCGCCCTCGCCCTCCCCGGGACTCCGACCCAAGGCCATGGGTGGTAAGCAAAGAATGAAGGCGGGTCATTCCGATCAATCCCACGCGGTGGCCCAGAGCATGCTGGGAGTGTGGCATGCAAATGAGGATGTTTGGAGGGGCCGGCAGCCCCGTGGTCCGGTAGTCCAGGCAGGGCCCCCCCCCCCCAAGCCCCCCACTGCACCACTGGGGTTGGTAGCGCTGCTGCCCTGCGCACCACTGGGGTTGGTAGCGCTGCTGCCCTGCGGGGGACTGCATGTCACCCTGAGACCTTGTTCCAGGGCACAGAGGTGTTGGAGCCTGAGGAGGGGGAACCTGCCCTTGGGGTGCCACCACAGCCGAGTCGGGTCCATGGGGTTGCCCTGCCGGGACTGGGGAGAGCCAAGGGTTGGAGCTTCGACGGGAAACGAGAGGTGAGGAGCTTGCAGGCCCCGTCTGCTGCCCTGCCGCTGCCACCCGTGGGACCACCCCAGTGGAGAGAGGGAGGCTTTGACACGGGAAGGTGTTAGCACACCTGCCCTGCCGCCCCCACCTCAGTCTGGGCCCGATGAACCTCCCTACCTGTGGATCCCCTAAATACCTCCAGAGCTGCCTCGTTTCAGACGGTGTCTTGTTTCTTCTCCTTTACACGTACCAACCCGTATTCTCTTTACATCATCTCTTTCTTTAAGCCAACTCACCTTTTTCTTATCTTTCTGTCTTTCTTACTTAAACTCGGTCTCCGTCTGTCCGAATCTGAGCAGGCTTCCTGACTGCGGCAGAACGTGTCGTGTATGCGAGTTATGTTGCGTCTACTGCGCACACCCACTGCGTGACAGTGATTTGATCTGTGAATCCATGTTCATCCTTTCTTGTGCCCCTTGGGTGGCGTGGGTTGGTGGCCCTCTTAGAAAGCGGCCAGTGTGGAACTGAGGGGGTCACTGTGCCCGGGGGATGGGGGGTGGGGGGTAACTTGCCTTATGACCCAAGTCCACTCTCCTTCCAGGGCTCAGGCCCAGATCTGGAGGGCGGTGGCCAGGCCTGGCAGAAACGGCGCTCTTCCGATGACGCAGGTCAGAGTGGCTGCCCTCGCTCCCATTCCTGGGTGTTCCCTCTCTGGTGGGGGGGGAGGCCCTTGCACCTCCTAACTGGCCTTTTCTTCCTTTCCATTCCCCAATCCCACCTCCAGGGCCTGGAGCCTGGAAGCCACCACCCCCGCCCCAAAGTTCCAAGCCCAGCTTTAGCGCCATGCGCCGAGCAAAGGCCACGTGGCACATCGGTATGAGAAGTCCCTCTTGGGGGGGTGGGGCGTGGGGCACGGACGGGCCAGTGTGGCCATGGCCCTGCTCTAGGGGGGGGTGTGTGGAGCGGTGGGGGGCACAGCCAGGTGGGGCAGCCACTCAGGATGCTCACAAAGCTGCAACTAGAGATCCAACAGCCTAGGCAAAGGCGGGGTCCACAGACCAGGAATGGCCCGCCCCTCGCCTTGCTTCGCCACGGCGCTGTGTGTGGATGGCCCCTCTTAGGCCCGTCCCATCGTGGCCACTGGCAGCAGAGGGCCCACTCGAACCAACGGGCTCCCTCTGCACCTTACACACTCCCAACTTACTGCCAGCCGCCTCCCGTGAGTTTCCAAGACTGTAACGCTTAAGGGGAGTAGAAACCGCCAAGGCGCAGCTGGCAGTTTCAAACTGCCCACCTTGGAGTTAGCAGGCCCACTTCGAACTAAGAGGCTGAGTGCCGTCAACACCGTGCCCACTGCAGTGTCCCAGCCTCTCCCCCAGCCTGTCCTCAGCGCCTTCAGGACAGCAGGCTGCCACCAACAAGCAAGAGTCCTGGCTTGACCGTCAGACAGAAGCGCCGAGCACCTGCCCCAGGCCAGACCGGCAGTAAACAGATCACGTCATTCCTGACTTCCTGGCCCTGGAGGAGGAAGGGGAGGGAGGCTTATTTCCAGTGTGACGATCCTTCTCTGCTGCTGGCTTCAGAAATCCTTCCAGCTTGGGGGTTGGGGGGGAGGGTGGCTAAAGAAAGTAGGTATGGGCTTCCTGGAGTGTGACCCTCAAAGACCCTTGGTTTGACTGAAACCCTCTGTCGACACACATCCCACCCCACCCAGGTCACCAGAGAGGGGTGAGCTCAGAAATGAGCAGGCAGATCTGCCTTGGGCCTGGACTGCATGTCCCCCGTGGAATTGTCCCCGTGGGTGCCGCGCCAGGCTTGGCAGTGCCCATGCTGCTGAGCCATCCACCAAGGCCAACTCAGCACTCGGAGCACCAGGGCCAGGCTTCCCATCCCACCCAGAGAGCCGCCAGGCCTGCCGCCGCCGGGCTCCGTCCAGCCGTCACCAGACCACAATGCCTTGCACCCCCAGACCTACCGCCAGCACCCCCATGCCTCTCTCACATAACCCACAGGTGCCTGCAGACCACACACTCCAGGTGTCCGCCACGGGGCCCACATTCACTGCACAAAGCCGCCACGGGAGTGGAAGGGAGAGGTGTTGCCAGGGCACCCCCACCCCCCGGCCTCCCATCTTCTCCATCAGACTGGCAGACAGAGTTCCGGGAATGCCAGCCTCCAGCCTTGGCAGAGCCCCGGGCACTGCAGCTCTGGAGGGGCCAGGCTTGCCTGTGGACCCAGGAGGCTCTGAGCTCTGGCTCTGCCCCGGCAGGAAAGGACTTGGGGTTCTGCTCTGCGTCCAGGCCAGAGCCCCCCTCCCTCGAGATGAGGGGCTCAGGATGATCCTGGGGACCCAGGCTAAGGAATGATGGGGGCAAATGAGCTTGGAGGGGGCACGTCCTGGTGTCCACAGCTGCAGTGATGGTGGGGGGCAGTGGGGGGAGCTGTGCATGAATGTCTCTTCCTACAGCTTCTCCTCCCATTCCCCCCTAGCTGAGGAAAGCGCCCCCCACCACAGCTGCCAGAGCCCGAGCCCGGCCTCTGGAGATGGGGAGGAGAAGGAGGGAGCCCTCTGTCCTGAGAGAATGGCCCCAGCTAGGAACACCAAGGTGAGGGCCACAAAGGGGGCACGAGGAAGGCACCATCACCAGGGGCAAGCAGAGGGGTTAACCCAACGTCTGCCCTACCCATGCACTGCAGGAGCCCCCGCCCACCCCGCGCCCCCCCAAGCCAGTGGCTGTGCCCAGGGGCCGCCGACCCCCCCAGGAACCAGGGGGCAGGGAGGAGCCGGAGGCAGGGAATACTGCTACTGGAGGAAGCAAACTTCGACTGGGCCTGGGCTCGCAGCAAGACCCAGAGGAGCCAGAAACCCAAGGTCTGGACCATGGCTAGAGGAGTGGGGGGGCCCTTCAGGACATCTCGGGAGCTTGCTGAGCCCCGGGGCCTGGAAGGAGCAAGTGCCTCAATGGGGGGTGGGGGCGGAGGAGATCATCTGTGCCAGGCCTGCACCAATGTGACTGTCATTCCAGTGCCCCCTGAGTCGGGCCGCCGGACTGCTCCACTGAAGCCCAAGAGGACGCGGCGTGCCCAGTCCTGCGACAAGCTAGAACCTGATCGGAGGCGGCCCCCTGACCCCACAGGTGGCCCTGGGGAGGGTGAGAGGCCCATCCTCCTGCCTGCCATTCCCCCCACCCAGGAGGCTGACTCTCCCTGCCCTGCAAACAGCGGCCCCCCTCTCCGAATTTGTCCCCAACAGGAACCAGCGAGCCGGGAACAGACTGACAGCTGCAGCAGCCTCCCCAGCCCTCCTCGACATGTGCCTCACAAGAAGTCAGCCCCCCACGGACCCCCGCAGCCCCGGCTTCTGTCAGCCCCCAGGCCCCACAGGGGCAGGGCAAGCTCAGGGAGGGCGGGAGACGGGCAACAGGAAGGGATGGAGCAACCTGAAGAGGCGTGCTCACCATCCCACTCCACAGAGAGCGTGGGGTGGGAGGGCCTGTCTCCTCTCCTTCCCTGGGGTGGGGGTGGGGGCGGATCTCTGTCCCTCTAGCCCCAGGGGGCTCTCTCCCCACTTGTACAGAATAAAAAAAAAAAAGTAAAATCACTACCTGCCTCCAGTCTCCGCCGCCTTCCCCACTCTCTGCCCCCACCCCTCACCATCTGCTCCTCTTCCCACAAGCCCCTAGGGCCTGGCCACAGCAGGTGCCAGCGGAGACAGTTCACAGCATGAGCTGGGCCCTGGCCCTTCAGGAGAGACCCCCGGAGAAGCTCCAGATGGGAAGGGCACTCACCTGCGGGCTCCAGCGCCCAACGAGGGCACAGGTGCAGTGGAGTGTGCCCACTCACGGCAGAATTAGGGGTGGCCCCGTCCTGGAGGCACCGAGATCCCTGCTCTCGAGCGGCCTGCGGGTGAGCAGCAACAGCCACGACCTGAGAAGATCAAGCAGCTCCTGCCCCCCTTGGGGTACTAGCCCCTTCCACCTGGGCCATCCAAGGCTCCGGCTGGGCTTCTCCACAGGGAGGCCCTTCCTGATGCTGGCACCCTGCTCATCTGACCTGACCCCTCCCTCACGGTGCCCCCGGGCGTCCTACCTGCACCTGGCACCCTAAAGGACACCCACGTGCTGGCCTCTTACCTCTCTGTGTGGACTCTCAACAAGTCTGCCTCCCCCCCGGGAGTCAGGGAATGGTCTTATCACTTCTATGGCCCCATGCCTGGCCCCCTGGAGATAATCTGTGGCCGCTACCAAGGGTAGGGCCTGGGCAGGGCAAACAGTTACACATTCAGCTGGTAGCCGAAAGATTGGTGGTTCGAGATCACCCAGAGGCACCTGGGTGATCCTAGGGGCAGGTGGCACTGATGCCAGGATGAAGCTCCAAGGGTTGGGAGGAAGGAGGAATGGGAAACTCAGAGGCCGAGGGAGGGAGAAGCGATTGGTCCCTGGGGGGAGGGGGGCCTTCGGATGAGCTGGACCCCAAGATGCCTGAGCTGTTGAATGGACAAGAGTGATCTGCTCTGTAAGCCTGTACCTAATTCACAATGAAAAGTTTAAAAGTACATACATAAAATATGGAGTACAGTCCCACTCTGATGCCCGTGGGGAATGGATCCCAGAGACTGGGGTGGGGGGGTCAGGGACAGCACACGTCCTCATCCCAGACCACCACCGTCTTTTCTTTGCCTGTCCCTGAATGTCTTCACGTGTGGCCTGGCCGGCAGCTCCCCAGGCAATCGCTCGTGTCCCCTGGCCTCTATCAGGAGTGAATAATCTCTCATTTCCTTACGCTTCGTGGGTGGCACGGCCCATCCCCCAAGGATGTGCCTACATGGGCTGGGTGGGGAGGACATGCATTGTGGGCACTAGCAAGACACATGTTCCCCCACCCCCATGCCGGTGGGGGGGTGTGGGGAGGCAGGCAGGGGACTCCACAGCGCAGTCTTCGGGGAGTTTCATGACCGAGGTGTGAGAGTGTGTATCCTTAAGCCATTGGATGGGCTTACAGGTGTCTCCCCGATGACAAAGGGGGTCTGGGGAACTCGGGGAGCCTAGGGCGTCTTTCTCAAGGAAAGGAGGCTCAGCCTGACACATGATGGTTTGGAGAT